>PTEX01000203.1:457933-537954 GCA_003342815.1 Eudromia elegans
TTTTTTCCCTTCTCTTAAGGCAGGGAAGCAAAGCTAATATTTCTCTTATCTGATCCCCTTTGGCAGGGGCAGATGCTAGTGCAGGATTGTATTTAAYGGACTGCACGCTGTGGCTGGTGCAAACAGTATCGCTGCTTGGACTGGAGTGGGAAAGCCTTGCGCGGGTCTCCGATGGCTGGGAAGGAGGGAGGGCGGGAGGAGGGAATACTTTTCCCGCCCGCTGCGGAAGCGCCGCCGCTGGGAGCGGAGCCGCGGCGTGCTGTGGGATTCCTGGAGCTCAACCCGTGCGTGACGGCCTTCGTTGTCCTCCTCTCTGGCTCGCTGCAAATTGAGAACAGATATTTGCTGCSATGTGCTTGAGCCGGATTTAACTTGGGCGGCGGAGATGCCTGGATGCCTCTTCCTGATCCGAGGGCAGGAGCACTCACCTGCCTCCGCCTTATCTTTCCCCCTTAACCCTCGGGTCTTGTTCCCCAACGCTTCTTGATCTGGTATCATGATGACTCAACTAGTCCTTTTGGCTCTGCTAGCAGATGTGAAGACCGACTGCARCAGCCCTGCTCCTGTGTAACAGCAGGGCTCTTAACCTGCCAGGCTTCCCAGGCAGAAGTGCTTTATTTTCCCCTTTATTTTTAAGGGAAAACCTACAAGCATCTACCTGACTTCAAGGGGAAAGCAGCAGCTTCTGCCCATGAGCTCTGGGGCACAAGGTGGGACTGTGTGCAGTTACCAAACATGGGCTTTTTCTCCTTGCCTGGGAGGGGAATCTGATGAAGCTTGTAAGCCGGAGCAGCTGTGTCGATGTTGGGCTCCAACTGCTTTCTTTGGATAGCTGGTGTGTTATCGCCTCGGGAATCTGTCCCGAGGAGATCCCGGATGGGGCTTTGACACCATAAATGTACAAAGGCGCTCGGTTGCACAAAAAAAAAGCTGCGGAAACAACTTGGTTCTAAAGAAAGTGAGCCGCGGATGGTAACGGGCCAAGAAAAGCAAGCAAGGGCTAAGGCCAAACCATTCCCTACATGAGAAGGCTGCGTTGGTCTYGGATGTTTAGCAAGTCTTTGCTTAAACTTTGGGGAACTTTTGCTGGGGATGACTTCTTTGGGAATGGCCTTTTGGAAGCTGAGCTCCGTCACAGAGATGTGTGGAATGCCTGGATACCAACTGCAGCGTCAGGAGCTCCGAGAGAGGCCCTGGCGCTTGCAAAAGGGCAAACCGGTTACCTGGAAGCCTTAATTCAGGGCCACGTGGTCCTGCAGGATCCCCTGGCTGTGCGGTGGCACTGCCTGGTGAGCAGTGCTGTGAGTGAGGGAGCATCTCCTGGCGGGAGGAATTTCCTTTTCCTAGTGGTTAAAGCTGCAGGTGTGTGGAGCGTTTGGTCAGACAGAAATCAGATGCCCTTAATTTGGAGGGGAGAGGGACACAGGTGGGTTGAACTAAAGCTGCAGGACTTAGGATATTTATGTGCTTGTTCTGTCCCTGGATAAGGCTGTAACTTAGTCCTCGCAAGATCAAAATGCCCGCGTGCTTAGATGGGGATRGGGCCAAATAGGTGATGTACAGAGGAAACCGCTGCTGCTTTTCTGCTCCTCTCATACTTGGAACCTATTCCGGATCGTCTGTGCCAAAGGTTTCTCCATGCTGCTGAGCTGTGGTTTGCTCTAACACGGAACAGGGGAGCTTTAGGAAGGGCTTTGTCAGGACCTGCAAAGTAAAATAAGACACCACGCCTTGTGGAGCAGCCAAGGGTGGCTGAACCGGGAGGGTCAGCACCGTGTTGGCTCCTAGGAACACCTGAGCCGCTGCAGGAGACACCTTGGGGTGAGAAGAGGCTTGGGGTAGGTGTGAAGGGCTTCTTAAGGCAGGGCTTGCTTGTGCTGCAAGGGATGGAGCTGGGGCAGAGGGCTCATCCACCTGATGAGTTTCCCCTTTCCTCGGTCCTCCCGCAGCTTTTCAGACTGCTGTGTCCCCTGCAAGGAGGAGCAGAGAGGCTGCCAAGYGGTTTCAGCCTCCAGCCTTGGCCCTGGGGCTGATTCGTGCACGTGCGTCTCGCCCGGCTCCGTTGCAGCCTAAGAGGACGAGGGCAGGAGGGCTGCAYGCATGGCACCAGTTTGGGCAGGATGCTGCTGCAGGACTCGGTACGTGGCACTCTTGCTCCTCAGCAAGAAGGAGAAAGGGAAGAAGAAAGGCATCAATGATTACTACAAAAATCAAGCTCCTGGGTGAACGCTTTGGCGTGGCTGAGGCTGGAGGACAGCAGAGAGCACAGAACCTTACGTCTTCAAAGGGTTTAGCAGCCAGCATGGTCATGTCCCTGGGATTCATGATCACTATACTCCAAAATGCAAGGCAGCCCGTGTCTTCTGCTTGTTCCAAAACACACTAAGGAGTGCATCTTAGCAGATGGTTTGATTGCTCCCATAAGTTGTCTTCCTTTGTCTATTTTGAGGTCTTTTAACGTGCTTCGAACTTGATTTCCTAATTGGAAACTTTCCACTGATGTCATGGGAGCTCTCCGTGGCCCACATCAAATAGCCCGGATCTCCAGGAATTAAGTGACTGTACAAATGTTTATATGAAACACTTATTTAGAAGGCATGTTGATTTATGAGGACTTAGGATGACTATGGGATGTTGGGAGGATAGGTTGACTGCACAGGCTTTTGTCTTGCCTTTGAACTGCAAAAGTCYTGCAGCTGTTTAATGCCCAGATAAGACAACTACATCTACATACATCTAATGATCTTGGCCTATCACTGACTCTTGCTCTGGTTCTTATCTCRCTATGGAGACGTTTTTTTGAAGGGGTAACCTTAATGGAAAGGCCTCAGACAGTCATGTCTGGAGCAGCCAAAGCAGAGAGCAGCCACATTAATTACAGGTGCTGGAATTCCTCTCTCTTGGAGAGGAAACCCACAGTTTAGTCTGCTGAGAAACCCAAGGGAAAGGAGGGGGAAGGAAGAGATGGTGAACATGTGTTCYTCCACCTCTGCTCACTCAGACCTCTGCAGTGGTCAGGAAGGCAAGGCCTTGAGAGGTGGAAGCAGAAGGAATAAATACGTTATGAGCATTCGCCCCAAACAGTCTGAAAGGCTTCCAGACCCGCAGGAGCGGCCGTGTCTTGCCTTGCCTGGCAGAGATCTCTGCTGTTGCTTTATTTCAAGGAAGAGCCACGTGGGGRGCTTCACTTAGGGACACTGGGAGCTTCCTCGGGTGCAGGAGGCTCTTGGCAGGTCGGTGGTTTTGGACGACTTGCTGGAGCTCAGCGCTGGTTCTTCATTGCAGCCCCCCTATGACCAAGCCCAGCTGCAGCTCGGGAAAGCCCCAAATTGTGTTCAGTTCAGGGCAAAACAGCTAAACTGCAGGAAGAGCAGCTATCTAGGTGTGCCTTTAACAGCCGACCCACGTGGAAGTGGGTGTCTTGGGAGGAAACCTCTTGCAGGTGGGACCAAAGGTGGACCGCTTCAACCAAGAGTAAATCCAGCAAGTCTGGATGTTTACTCTAAAATGGCTCAGAGTAAAAAAATCTGCGTTCAGATGCTGTCTGAAAGCGACGCTGGTGTTTATTGACTGCACAAATATTGTCTCTCGGAGCATGGCTGTCCCAGGCGCGTGTTGCCTCGTGCTGCCTTTCTTGCAGAGCAGCGGTGCTGCCTTTCTGTAAACTAGTAATGCTGGGACAAAACGCTCAAGTTYGCTTCCTGATGCTAAATGATCTGGGTGCAGCTTAACGTTGGCAACACAGGAGGTGATGAAGGAAACCACAAAGCTTGATCTGGTGAAGGTGTTGCCCAGGAATGCGCTTCGGAGAAGCCATGGAAATCAAGGGACAAATTCCCCTCCCAGCCTCCTAAACCAGCCGCTCTGGACGCCAACCACTAGCAAAGCAGCCGGGTGTTTTTGTAGGTGCACGTTTTGTGTGGGAACTATGAGTTTTGCATTACCACAACTGTTATTTTTCAGTAAGATTATCCTGGAGTATCGGGTGACCCCGGGGTACCGATGTGCTCTGGAGGCAGTGCATGCRTTCGTGCAGCTGTAGCTTGTGTAATGTGCTTTAATTCACTTTGGCTCTGCTCTCCGTTCTCAAATCTGGCCTGCCTGGTTGCATTTATATGCGGATAAAACTTMAGGCGGCTGGACTGGGCTTTCTAGAAAGCCAGAGGGGCTTTCTAAGGTTCTTCTGTTTCCTTAAGTACCTTTTGAGCATCTGATTTACATGGGGCTCTGTGTTGAGGGGCTATTTTGGTCCTGTTCTTGCCCCAGTTGAGCCTTTTTGCGGTAGGGTTGATGCGAGAGTCTCAATGAAGCTTTCGGTTGCGCTCTAAAATGGTCACAGGGATTTCCTAGGAGCCTTTCAGGTAGTGGGGAAAGGAAAATACCGCGTCATGCTGAGCTGTGTGCCTTCACTGCCTTGTGTGCTGTCTCTAGGCCTAATTATGGTATGTCCCAGGTCAATTATACTTAAGTATAGAGTCCAACCATGTCATTAAGCTCGTCTTGGCTAATGAAAAGGCAGGAATCTAGAGAGGCACCACCCCAGAGTGCCCCGTGTTGGGGAATTGCTGCGTGTGCTTCCGTAGAGCCGGCAGCGCGAGCTCTCCGGGAGCCTGCCGGGAATATCCCTCCTGGTCCTGCTGTGGGTGGCTCGTTGCTCGAGTGTGTTCCTGGATGGAGAGGGGTCGCCTTGCTCGGCGTGCCCGTGGAGCGCTCCGTTGAAGGCTGGCGAACAGCTCGGTGCTTCTGCCACGCTCCAGGCTCGCTTGGGCTTTTGCTCACGTAACCAGTGCTGAAGAGGTGCCTAATTTTTGGCAGCTGCCTTGGATATGTTCACCTCCTATTCCTAGAGACTGGCAAGGGCGTTGGGCCAGGCCGAGTGCGTGAAGTTGGCTTCTCTTTGCYCGACAGCTTCCAAAAGGTTAGGGACGGAGTGGGAGAAGGTGAATCCGTTCTTCCGTGAYGGGAATCCTGATTTGAAATAAATGCAGAAATAAAACGTGTGCGTGGGGAGTCAACCCACTCGGAGCGAGTCCGTGCACCTGGAGCTGCATCCTGGCCAGTCCCAYGCTGTGCCCGTGTGCTGGCTCCCCGGGCCCCTCTGGGTGCTAGGCCCAGCTTTACTAGGTGAACCTGCTTGCTGCTGAGGACGGGTGGGTGAAGGGGCAGGAAATGGGCTTCCTCCTGCACCCGAAATCTCCTTTGGCAGGTGGAAGTGGCCTGGACTAAAGCTAACACGGCCGAGTTTGCATGAACGAGGCACCTGGAGGGACCTCTCAGAAATAACTAAGGAGACATCAAGAGCATGGTTTTATGTGTCCCCTTCTCGCCTGGATCGTGGGTGGCACCGCAGAGCACCCTCGCTTGGTTGGTGCTCAGCGGAGGGGCGCTGCACTCCACAGCCTGGCTGCTCCTGGTCGTGTTCCGCCTCCTGCGAAGGAGCTGCCGTTCCCTGCCCTCCTGGGAAACCCAGTGGAAGCTGCTCGAGAAGACCTGACCTACCCTGGATGCACAAACTCGAGGGCCTCTGTGCCCCTGCTGCAGACCCGGGCTAGAGGAGAGTGTCTAAGAGTCCCTATTATATAACAAGTGCATGATGATCCTGAGCTGACTCTCTGCAAAGAACAGGCCGTTCTCGGCAGACAAGAAATGCCAGGGCGTTTTTTTCCCCTCTGGCTGGGTTGCAAACCACCCATGCCAAAACATTCGGGAGGCGTTGTGCCATGGCGTGACTCCGCTTCCTCTTTACGGAGGGAGATTCCTAGGAAACTGCCTTCCCTCCGGAGGCTCCCAAGGGAAGAGGGGACCAGGAGCTGCAAGGGGGGTGTCTGAGCGTGGGCCAGCTGAGGAGCGTGGTTACAGTGACACAGCAGGTCTGGATCTGTCTGGACTCTTCACCTTGACYGGCTCTTGGAGAAGAATAATCGCATCTTCCGGCTCCGCTGTTGGATCTGGGAAGGGTTTTTCCACAGCTTTTATTATGTTTTAAGGGTTGTTGTTCCCAGCTCAAACTTGAATAGCAAACATAAGGCTTCTGCCAGCTTTCTGTCACAGGCACCTTTTATCTTGCATTCATCTCTTCTAAGCAGATGCTGCTTTCACTTCTTCTGCCTTTTTTTTCCCTTCTGTTACAAGACCAAAATTAACAGCCCTTTGATGCAAGGGGAGACCTTGTTTTTCAAAGCGAGGTACCCAGCTAACTTCAATAATAAAACCTGCCTCTTTTTTGTGATCTTGAAGGGATTTCTGCAWTCCATCTCCCAGCCCTCTGAGTCCTTTTGCAGCTCCTGAACCCCGTTTGCTGCGAGTTCCTGTGCAGCACCTCCTTGCCCGGGGACGTGCGTGGCTGTTGTGACAGGTAGCGATGGAGTTGGGCTCTTGGAGCCGAGCTCTGGATGGGGATGGGAGGCTGCAGGTGATGCAGGGTGCTCCTGCAGCTGCTTTGCCTCCCTTGGATGCCATCATGGATGTCCTCCGGGGACATTCCATCCTGGTCCTGTAAGGTGGAGCTCCYGCTAAAGGGTGATGTGGCCAAGCTGGGCTTTGGGAGGGTTGGGATGCTCGGGAATGTTGGTCCTCATGGGCAGGGCTGCTGGTGGCCGGGCTGAGCCACCCTGCTGATGGTGCAGCAGGTGACCTTGGGCGGTGGAGGGGACATCCTGGCCTTGCCCCATGGCCCGTCTGGCTGGAGGGCAGGACACAGAAGGAGAGAAAGATGTCGCTGCCATGCTTATTTTCACAAGAACGTGCGAATGTGTCGGTGAATGCAGCGCGGGCCGGTCTGTTGTGGGGGTCATGGGTTYCAGGTGCCCCTGGAGAGAAGGAAAAGGGAGATGCTTGTGGAGGTGGATTGCAAAGAGCATCTTGGAAAATCACTTTTCACCTCCACCTGCTCCTACTGAAACTGCAAGTGATTGAGGGGGGTCTGGAAGCCTTTTTGCACMTAGGTTGGTGCTGGAGGAGCTGGAGACTGATTTCCAGTTAAACAGTCTAAACTTGATCTAAAGCACCAGTGATAATAGYGTGAGCATTTGCTGCGGATGCACATGTGGGGGTATCGGCTTCTGAAAAATGTTCTTGCCAAGTGAACAGAGCAGTTTTCTAAACAGTCTATGGGGGAAAAAAAAATCACTTCCTCTGACTCAGCTGCCTCCTTGTGAGGGTTTTGTCTTCAGCAGTGACACCCTGTGTCTCTGCAGAGCTCAGGACAGGAAAGACTTGAATCTGTAGCTTGAGCAAGYGGCAGAGGCTCCGCCGGGGCCGCGTGCATCAGGAGGTGTCTTCATTCTTGTTTGTCAACACCTGAGGTCGGCATGAAAAGGTCTTGGCAAACGCTCCAGAGGAGCATTGGGCTTTTCCATGTGGCAAGGTAAGGCAAAGACATGTGCGTTTCCTTAATTTCTGCTTCAATTGGTTTAAAAAATTGAACCTTCAGTAAAAAGACGCTAACAACAAGCACAAGCGATTGAACCGTGTTCACTTTATTTGATCTGAGGAGCAGCGCTAAGTTCAACCCCATAGGGGCTGACAGGGAGCAGGAAGGATTTAACCAGGGATTAGCTCTGTCCTGCATGGGAGGCTGGGAGAGCTCCCCTGCTCTTTCAGGTGGAGGAAGCTCAAATCCAAAAGGAGTAGTAAAAACCACGTGGGAATGGAGCATGTTTTGGTTCCCTCCTCAAGGCTCTGATCTTGCTGCAGCTGCACGTGCTGTCCTTGGGTCTCCTTYTGAAGAAGCAGCTTTTCTGTGCGTATGGAGAGCAGGAATGCAACACCCTCCTCGGAGGGAGACACTATTGCAGTGAGCTGAGAACCGCCTTTAGAGCAGGGCCCGTGTTTGAGCCGTGCCGTTCCCGTAGTCCTGATAAGCAGTACCAGACGCTTGCACAACTTCCCCTCTGGCAGGGACACGGTTGATGTAGATGTGTGTCCTGGAGCTTCAGACACAATAAACCCGTTCGAGGGCAGCAGGCTGAGTAATCTAGTGCTTGGCAGCCGCTCTGCCGCGGGGATTTTCGCCGCTCTGCTCGCGGTGCTTGTGACATCTCGAAACGAGAAGAGGAAGGAGGAGGCTGTAGCTGGGCGACGATAACGAAATAGCTGCGACTGCAAACGGTTTTCCCAAAGGAAAGGGCTCCTGGACTGTGCGGCTGCTGATGGAGCAGGGATCGGCGTTCCGACAGCCTCCTAGGTATCTTGTTTTGTCCGTCTCCCTCAGAAAATGCTGCTTTTCAGGACTGGAAGCCCACGTCCCTGKGACTTGCTCTGCGGCACGGGCTCGATTCCGGTTCTCCCGCAGGTACCAAGCGCTTGTGCAACCGCGTCCAGCTCTTGAGTGGCTCTTTGTTTACGGGGTTGTGCAAGGCTGTCCTGCCCGCTCAAAGCAGCGGGGCAGCTCTCCTGGATAAACAGGAGCAGCTCTTCCAGAGCAGCGCTCCCGGGAGCTGCGAGATGASCGGGGCTTTCTCCTAAGATTAGACCAACAAGCTGGAGCAGTCACGGAGCCCTGTTGCATCCCGGGTTCCTTCCTAAGCTTGTAATAGCTGAGGGAATCGAGAAGCAGATCTCTCAAAAGCTTCAGGACAGCTCCAAGGGAGGCTGAGCAGCGAGGTGACATGGCGAGGTGCCACTGAGGATGGCAGTGGGTCTTGGGCAGCATCTTCACCACGTTTTCACCCAGCAAAGGGGCAGAAGGCCACCAAGAATCCTACCCAGAGCCCACGCTGCCCTCTGCTAACGTAGCTGCCACCAGCACTAAACCTGGGGCTCCTTGTGCTTTGGGGTTTGGCACCAAAACCTCATTTAGTTCTGTCTGCCCCCTGCTCCCCACCTCCATCTAGTGATTATCAGACTGAGCTAATAAATAGGGGTGGTTCTTGGACAGAAGGACATGAGGGCAGGGCAGAAGGATGTGTAGACTGTAAATAAATAGATGGGAAATTACGAAAGGCAAGGAGCTTATGTGCAGGGTGGCTCATTAGGGTTTATGTGGATATCTTTAATGCAAGGAGCTCTAAACATAAACATCTGCTGTTTAAAACATATGGGTGCTTAAAAGCGGAGGAAATGCCTTTCTAARTGCAGCCTGTCTTGAGCTGTTGCGGTGCTGGAGGGAAGAAGGGTAAAAGCAGGAGGCAAGCAGAGCAAATGGGCCAGGCACTGCCTTGATGGAGCGTCCTGAGCGTCTGTGCTGGACTGCCGCTGCTCTATCTGCTCCATTTGGAAGGCTTTTGGAGGTAATGCTAAAGCAGGACAATGTTTTGGCTTGATCCTGTACCTGGAGGTGCCTGTTCAGCCTCTCATTTCATTCCTGTTAATTTTCTTAACACTGCTCAGGCCACTTGTATCCCCTGTATGAATTCTTGCTGTTCAATTCTAAGGCAGAGTGCAGAGATGGGCTGTGGAAAGACTTGTCCTTTATACTCAGTGCATCCTCATAGAAGGCTGGAGTGTCTAGAAGGACCCCAAGAGCTGGAACCTCTCCTTGTGCTGCAACAGCACCTGCAGAGGGAAATAATGGGAGGCTTCCCSGCTGGCTGCATTGGGATGTCTCAGGGGTGCTAGGTTGCTTGTACAGCCAAAATGCCACCCTTTGGCCCCAAAAGAGCGTTTATCTATGGGCGGTGCTTCGTGGCACTTGTGAACACAGACTCTGCTAATCCATAGTCATGGAGGGATTAAACTGGGTTGCCCTCCAGTTTGAGGAGCACGGGGCAGGAGAGGGATATGGAGCCACTGCAGAAGAGCAAGGGGTGGGAAGGAAAGCCCCGTTGAGCCCAACGTGCCCCATAGTCCCGTCCATAGAACTAGTCTTTCAAGTGCAGCTTGTTTATAGAGCTGGGGCCTTTTTGCAGCGTGCCAGGCCGAGCTCCCCCTTCCCGGGACGCGAGGCCGCTCCTGGGAGCGGTGCTTGTTCACGTGCCAAGTCTCAATAACGCAGGGGAGAGGACACCCGAAAGCACGCGGGCAGGTCCAGAGGGGCAAGGAAGGTGATCCTCGGGACAGGGTTTAAGAAGGGGTCATGTGTGGCCTTTCTTCCTGCTGCCTGTGATTTATTTTCTGTAGCACTTGATCTGCAAGCAGATCTTGGAGCCCTCTCCTAAGAGCACGCAAAGAAACAGGGGTCATAAAAAGCCTGGGCCTYTTGCAGGTGACTCCTGCTGTTCATTCCTGCCTTAGCCTGGTTTTTCTCCTTGGAATAAATGCTCCTAAGACTGGTACTAGTGGCTTTGTAGTGCTAAGGTGGTGCTGGAGCAACGTGGGAAAACCTTTCCGTGTAGTTCTGGGAAACTATTTTGATTTTTAGTATAAGCAAACCCCATCTGCAATCCAGAAAAATGGGTTCTTGACAGGATTCTGATTGGGTTGAGCCAGAAAGYGGTGCTGGGAGCCAAGAACCAGCTTTGCCAAGGGGATTAGTGTCCCAGGACACCTTCCTTCTCTGCCCTGTCAGGCATTTGGTCTGTGCTCCCTCCATAGGTGTCCGCGTGCTGACGCATGCAGAGAACCTGCTGCACCAGCGCAGCCTGTTGCAGCTGAAGACCTACAGCCTCAAAGAGGCTGCTCAGACCCACGAGTTGGCTGTAACCAGCTTGCCCTGCGGAATGACTGTGGTGGTGACTGTGCAGAGCACTGGGGGCAGAAAGGGGCTCTGCAGAAGGGTTTAACCGCGCTGACCCGTTTTCCCTCGGGCTCTCCCTCTGCAGCGGCTGCACTGCTTCATGCAATTGCAGCTTGTCTCCCCGCGCGTCCCTCGGGAAAGGGGAGAGCCTCGGGGACCTTCCTGCTCATATAGCACTAAGGACAGGTGCTGTCTCGGCTCAGACGCAGCYGCCAAACCACAGCTTTTTGCTATTTCCTCCCGAGGAATCAACGTGGGGCGCGGAGCCGTGGCTCAGCTRGCCACATCTGAACCTCATCGGCGCGCCCCTCGCGCCGGCCTGCCCGTAACCTCCGCCTGGAGAACACGGCGTGGCGGCGGGGCCTCCGTGCGTGCTGCAGCTCCAGCCGCCTCCGCGCGCGCGCGGGGCGGCCCCGAGCAGGGCTCGGGTGCGGAGTTGCACCTAAAACCTGAGCTGTTCAAATGGGCTCTCCAGGTTTGTGTCCGCGTCGCTGGTAAATAGTGGATAGGAGCGGTAGCTTGAAGCTGTTTTGGGAAAGGAGCGCTTCACCAGCTGGCTGCAAGCAGGATCCCGGAGCAGCAGGATGTTGGAGGAGAGCAAAGGGGAGAGGCGTAAGGAAGGTCACCGGCGCAGCTGCGCACGGGRGACATGGGAAGGGACTCGGCTTCAATTTCTCAGCGCTTGGCTGAGATACGAAGCCGCCGGCTCCGTGGGGGCTGGTTAAACTCTCAGCCCTCCGTCCTGCCGTGTGCAGGAAGAGCTGAGGTCGCTGCCTTCCTGGCACGCTCGCTCTATCTGCTGTGCGCAGGAGGGTTGCAAGAAGCCACGGTCAACCTGGTGACGTTTCTTATGCCCTGTGACGTTGTCACCTGCAGCACGGGCAGGTACCTGCCTGCATGGCTGTGCCATGGGGAGGTGCATTGGAGTGAGGCTCTGCTCTGTTGCACACCCAGTATGATGGGAGGTCAAATTGACTCCCTCCACCATCTATATGTTACGCTGCTGATAAATGAACTGCTCTAGGCAGAGGCTGCTGTTCCTGATGTACGTTTTTCCTATAAAGAGGATASTCCCTGCATAAGAGTGGAAGTGAAYGCAATATGATGACAGGAGAAATGGAGAGACCTAAAGCCAGCAGTAGAGCTTAAATTTACTGTTTAACCTCCACTGCTTTATACTGCAGCTGAAATGTGGAGCACGGTGTCCTTTGAGTGACTTCAGACACGGCACGAAGCTCTGGAGTGCTGCCCACAGCAGGGGACCACAAGATGCTCCAGCAGCCTGATCCTTGAGTAGGAAGGAGAACTTCAATGGGCAGGACTTGGAGCTGTTGGGACTTGATGCGTGCAAGGAGGGCGCTGGATCTGAGCCCTGGTGCAGCGCCGGGCCTGGATCTGCAGCTGGCATCTGTGTGTTACCTGGGAGCTACCTGAAACAGGGTCTAATGACCACTCTGAAGCATCCACTGAATTCTTCCTTTAGGCCTAGAGAAATGGTTTAAGTGTCTCCGTGACCCCAGCTGCCGTCTGTAACGAGCCCTTCGCAGCAGAGAGCATCTCTGGCCGGGACTGGGGAGCTCCTGGCTTCCTTCCCTTGCACAGACGCTTTGCAGAGCCCTCCGCCGTCGCTCCGTACCCTCCCTGCTGGCTTACCCAGCGCTGCTGTCCGTGGGCACGGGCACGTGCGGCAGCGTGCGGGCGGTGGCTCTTGCAGACCCCCCTTGCTGCGTGCGCCGGGCTGGGCCCCATCCCTCACTTCTTGCCCGGTGCCCCTCGTGGTCCCAGCACCTGCAGTCTCCCATCCCACRTGGCGAGACGAGAGGCAACCCGGTGCCGCGCGGGGAGGTTTCCCTGCCCAGCCTCCATCCAAGCAACGTCGCAACACCCCGATACTGCCTCTGACYACGTCGTTGGTGAAGTTGTTCCTGTCATGTGGCTTGTAGCTGTTCCATAGTCCCTGCTCACGCGGCCCCGGAAGACTGCTGCTGCATGGGTGAGCTTTGGGTTTTGCCCCACAGCGTTCTGTTAAGTCTTTAGCTGTGGGGCAGAAGGGTTTTGGAGGCTGGATGCCAATGCAGTGGCTGCTTCAGGGCTGGTTGGGGTGTCCGAGGCTTCCTGCGATGAGCCCGTGCAGTAAGCACAAGCACACAGCACGAATGAGGAGATGCATTTTTGATGCTAAAAACTAATGCCAAGGAAAGCGTGTGGTGCTGCTTACTTGGGTTATTTGATCAGGCRTCTGGTTTTATCCACAACGCCAAGGAGAGCTTTTGTTTTTAGGTAACATCTAGTCTTCCCTTAGGGGGGATGGATCTTCATGGGGAGCTTGTGCATGACCAGGGGGTAAGAGCTTGTGAGGGCTTGGAAAGGGGACCCCAGGTCAACCTGCAGACTCGGAGTGATGCAGCTTCYCTCCATGGAGTTTCTGTGTGCCCTGGCTATGTGATCCATGTGCAGTTCAAGAAAACAGGCCAAGTTTATATAATGTTTTTTATGAAATAACGCTGGGTGGAAACCTGGGCAGATGTGTGGAGTTTCTCAGCCTCCTCTACAGGAGCCGTTTGCTGTCCTGTAGCTCAGCTTGCCCAAGCTGGAAGCAAGCAAAAGACCGTGTGCATTTTTTTTTTTTCTTTTCCTTCTCACGCCTTATTTTCTAGGCTGGAAAGCTTCAGGGATCTGAGTCACTGTCCCTAGAGCACCTGSAGTTTGGTAGGTGCTCTGAGAGTCCAACTTCTTCCATCTGGAAATATTCCAATAACATGGGCAGAAAAGGAGCCAGAGTAAACTTAGTGGAACAAGCAGGCTTAAGGTAGAATTGAATCAAGTGGGTTTAGGACCTKCATGTATTGATGCTTAGGGCCATCATGTATTATTGTCCCCCCGGTCCTGCRGGCTTTGGAGCTGCAGTGCAAGGTGGGAACACGTGGGGTTTCTCAAACTGAACTYTTTGGGGCTGTCCAGAAGTGCTTCTGCTCGTTGCTTCTGGCACAGTTGGTGCCTGAGGAAGGGCTTGCCGTTCCTCCCCTCCTGGAAACAGCCGTTCTCAGTGGCTGGGTGAGGGCCTTGCAAGTKCTTGGACAACAGCAGGAGTTTTCCTSTAAGACCTTTTGGTGCCCCTTGCTYTGGGGAGGCTCTTCCTAGGACTTGATCCCTCAAACTGAGTCCCTAGTGCCAAGACTTTGTCTTATGGGGAGTTGTTGGGCTGGGATTTAAGGACTGTTTCTGTGGAAGTAGCTTCCCGATGGAGCTGCATATCTACATGGCAGCCTTTCAAAATCCCTTTCATAAATGCAGCTACCTGAAATAACCTCCTGCAACGTGATGAGGCTGACACGGSGACAGCCTTTTGGCCTCAGACAGAGGAGGGCACCTCGGGTGAGCATTTGCTGGCCTAAGTTCACCGTGCAGATAGCGTGGGTTGTAGTTCTAGCATGTGCTCAGAGGAGCTGAATGGGTTTGAATGCTGCTGTGTGCAGGAAGGAGGTGAACAGAGCAGCCTTGATCTGGATGGGGATGAACCTGTCTGAGGATTCTCAAGGGTGAATCTTTAACCTTAAGCTTTGCATAAGGTTCCGGAGGACCCCAGGGAAAGAACCGAGATCAAGTTTTAGCTTTTTGGGTTCATGCGGAGACGCAATATCCTGCTATGGATGGTCCCTTCTGCCACCTGTGCGGCATGAGGCTGGCTGGCTCCTAACCAAGGGGGTGCAGGTGGCCCTGGGCCCTGAGGATGGCTCTGCTCYTGCACCCAGCGCTGCAGGGAAAGCTACGAAAACTCCTCCGGAGAGGCCTGGTCTGCAGTGGAACGAGGAGGGAATCGTAGGCTGGAGTGGAGAGAAGCAACCGGCCTTTGGAAGGAGTGGGACAAGAAGCAGAGCAGTTAAACCGGGATGAGCAGCTCAGCCTCAGGCTGTCTAGCTCGCCTGCCTCGCATCCAAGCCTCAATGGAAGAGGGCTTGGACACATCCTGGCCCTGACTCCACTGCTGTCTTGGTAGAAGCTGTTTTCTGCCCTTCAGCAGCAGGGACTGTGACACTTTCCATTGGAATGGCTGTTATCTCCTGCCTCCATCTCCTAGCAAGTGGTTTGGGCTGGCCTGGCTGCCTCGCATGGCAAGCTGCCTGCGTGCTCCGAACGGCCAAACTGAAGGGGGGAACCTAATTCTCCCAGAAAAAGCAGTGAGCGCTTGCAGACAGACTCTCCTAGGTCCGTTCCAAAGCTTTTATGGCTGGAAGGTTAACAATAAAGCTGCAAATAGCCTGGGAACAGGATGGCGCATAATGGAGATGGGGTTATGTTTATGACGCGGAGCAGGAGTCCAGCAAGCCTGAACTGCTGGTGTGATAAAAAGCACTTTCAGTGCCTGTACCTAAGCCTCTGGCTGTTCAAAGGCTTCGAGGAGCTGATTCCCCAGTAGATCCTTCTGGCTGGCTGAATCTCAAGCTGCCCGCAACATTAATCCATTATCTCTGGAGCTCCGTCTCKATCCTTGCGGTTGTCTTGTGCATGAAGAAGCTTCGACCTGAAGAGCAGAGGAGCTCTGGTTGTCCCTGCATAGGGCAAGGAGCCACTCCAGGGAAGGAACCCTGGAGCCCGAGCAGGAATTGCTGCCTTGCCCTGATAAGGAGCCGGGCTGCACCTCACCCCTGTATAGAGCTCGGTACCTGCCCTGCTTCCCTGATGGACCCTTCTGTTGTGCTCTTCTGTCCTGCCACCGCTCCGGCTTCTTCATTCTGACTGTAACACTTCATCTAGAGTTAATAGCCTGCCTGGGGAAAGAGTCGTAATTGAGGCATGTGATGAATAATCCTGTCTTTGGGAAAGGTTGCTTCCTTCCCGGAGCAGGCAGAGGCTGCACCTTGCCAAACGCRCTTCCAAAGGCGCCTCTTCTGCTGCAGCCTCCAAATATGTTGATAGGGGTAAAAAGTCCTAAAGAACAGGGCACGTAGCCTTAGGGTACAGAGCTGCGGCCGCTTCTCCGGAGCAGGGTGTGCTCCAGAGCCATCTGCACCCATCCTGCAGCCTGCTCTGTTTTGGTTAGCGCTTCCTAAGCAGTRTTCTCACACGTACCGCGCAGCTCTCAGGAAATCTCTGCCTCTCCTCTTTCTGCCAATGTTTTGTTCCTTCATCCTGATGGATGTTCCAACAGCTGAACGCGCCTGGAGGCTTCTGAGCGCGCTGCAGCCAGCGCCTGTTGACAGCCCCGCTCCGCGCGGGGCCCGGGAGCCGCTGCTCCCTGCAGAACCGGGGATGAATCAGACCTTCCCATTGCAGTAGCCTGCCGGGCTTSCTCCCAGCAGGAGCAGATGACTTGCACTGGGCCCAAGGAGGTGTCGGAACGGAGCCCCTGAGCACACCCAAGCACCCGGGCTCCAAGATGAGGCGCTGGGAGCTGCTGTTAAACCCTGGGACGGCCGCGCGTGGTGCATGGGCTGGGTTGAAAAGGGTCATCAAGCAACTTCCTCGATGAGTTTGTAGTTCTGCTGCTGCTGTGATACCATCTKTAGGAGCCAACGGCAGTGGTGGGTGTGAGTCCATGCAGCAGCAGCCCCGTCTGTGCCAATGTCTGCTGTTCTTGTCCCTTTGAGCTGCTGTTCAAGGAGAGCAAGGGAGACTGTGTCCTTAGAGTGGCTGGGAGCATCAAAGTGTGCTGGAAATGCCCTGGCATTTGTGCTGGATGTTCCCTGCCCTCTGAGCAGGGGGGCAGAACCACTAAATGCCCCACATCTATGGTGGGGTGGTCTCCCTGAGTGCCAAGTTGTGGTGGTGGAAAGCAAAACACCCCTCAAGTTTTCATGCCGAGAGGTTAAAAGGAGCTTTAGTGTCGTCTTTGCAGCAAACTGGAAAGAAGAAAGCTAGGGAATARATAAGGGCATCTAAGCGGTGCTTGAAGCTGGTGTCTGCCACCGCTCTTGGCTTGTTTTGCAGTTGCTTGTTCTCAGCTGACACTGGCTTGAATTCCTGGGGACTTGTTTGGATGTGGTGGCCTTTACTGGAGGGTCCTAGAGGGTTTCTCCTCCCTCCTCATCAGCTGTTAATGTGACTGGGTCTAAGTGGGCGTTGCAGATGAACCCTTTCTGCTGCCTAAAGCTGTAATTTGAGGCTCCAGACTAGCTGCTCTTTGGGGTGCTGCCTGGTGGAGCATCCTTTAGAGCACCTCGAGGATCGTCCTCCCTGCGCTTGACAAGGAAAGGAGGGGAAGGAAAGSAAGAAACTTGTGTAGCTCTTGAAGAGCAACCTGATGTGAGCTGCCCGTGCCAGGGTGTTGCCCAGACCGCTAGCGAAAGCTGCAGTGAGGCCGGTGATTTAATCCCCAACTCCGAAGGTACCCGGAGTCTTTCCCTGTCACCTTCTCGCTGAGGCTCTGCTGCCTGTGTCCGGTAAGCYTATTTTTAAAGCAGATCTGATTCATGCTCCGTTTTCCATGCCAGATGAGGTCCTGGTTGTGAGTAAGTGTTGTGACTGGAGCTGGCAGCAGCCCCGAGTGATTGCCTCACTCCAGGAAATGTTAAAATAACACTTTTTTTTTTTTTTTTTTCTTAGAAAGCGAGTTCCCTCCCCTCCCACTCTTAATCTCCTAGCAGCTGCCCCCAGTTTGGCGGGGTCGGTTGCACAGAGGGCTGGTTGTGTCGCCGCGTGAGAGCGGAGCTGCCGGGGTGGACGCCGGCCTGGGGGAAAGCTACACGGAGCGAGCCGGGCTCCGCAGGCTTCAGCTTCCTCCGAGGCTTCCGAGATGAGCAAGGAAAGCCGCTAAGCTCTGAGGGGAATCTTGCTCCTCTCCCYCAGCTCTGCATCTTAAGCAGGGGTATTTATTTTTTTCCCCGCCTCTCTTGGAGAAGAGGAGCTGCCCCGACTGATGCTGCTCGCTTGGGATGAGCAGTACGGAGGCTGCTCTGGAGGAGTGGAGCGGGACCAGCGCTGCTGAGGGCTGCTGCGAGGAGGGTCCCCCAGGACTGGGCGCAGCGGATGCCGTTTGCTGCTTTGCACTTGCACAGTCGGGCTGCAAGGTGCCTTGCAAAGCTGGGATGGGGTGGAAGGGCATTATCTCCTCCGGCCTGTGCCAGTGACTTCCAGCAGCTTTGCTGCCTGATCCATGCAAGGTTTGTAACTCTCCGGRTGGAGAAACGCTTCTCTTGTTCCCYGCCTCCTACCTTGCTTGATCGCTGCTCTCGGGTGCTGGTTTTGATTGCTTTGTAWTTTTTTTTGAGCTGTTTTAAATGTYGAGGGGAGAATATTTCTGTACGACAGCAGCAGGCGACCCCTCGGCCTGGCTGCCCCGTGCACGGCTCGCTGGGGGGRTGTKGGTGTTCTGGGTGTGCTGGAGCAGAGCTCACGGGGACGTCTGCTCAGCCTGGCCTGCGCTGCGAGCTGGAGCTGCAAGACCAGACAAAACTGTTATCAATAACCCATTATTGGCAGCCTTCACACCTATCGTGGCCATCAGGAGGAACCTGAGTCTCAGCCTCCAAGTCTCCTGTGTGGAAAATTTAACAGGAAGGTTTCTTCCAGCCTGGACAGCACACGGGTGACCCCRATGTGAAACCAGGGGTAGCTGCGGGCAGCCTGATTAAAGATGCACTTAACGGCGCTGCCGTAAGCAGCGGTGCCTTGGCTGCAAAGGGAAGACAAGCTCAGGGGGCCCCGAGTCCACAGCCGCCTTCTGCAGAGGAGCAGAACTTCAGGGGTGCCTTCCGGAGGGGGGCATCAGGTGTAGCACGTGCGCCGGAGCACTGCGCTATCTGGAGGAGCATCTCCGCTGCGCGGGGCGTGCTGCCCGGGTGGTGTGCTGCACGGGCAGGAGGGGCGAGCGAAGCAGGGCGAGCGAAGCAGGGTGAATGCTGTACGTGCTCATGTCTAACCCTCCCCTCTTGTTCTTTCCACCCCTCAGGCGGCGCTGAGCAGGGCACGTCTTGACAAGGTCTCCGAGCGACTTCYGAGGGGCTGAATGGCAGCGGGAGCAGCAGGGCAGGTTGATGAGCTTGCCTGGGGAGCCTAGAGAGAGGCCAGMGCGGAGCACGCCATGGGGCAGAAGGTCACCGGCGGGATAAAGACTGTGGACATGAGGGACCCTGTGTACAGGCCGCTGAAACAGGAGCTCCAGGGACTCGACTACAGCAAACCCACGCGCCTGGACCTGCTCCTGGACATGCCCCCGGTGTCCTACGAGGTCCAGCTCTTGCATTCGTGGAACAACGACGACCGCTCGCTGAACGTCTTCGTCAAGGAGGACGACAAGCTCATATTTCACCGGCATCCGGTGGCCCAGAGCACAGACGCCATCAGGGGCAAAGTGGGCTACACGCGAGGACTGCACGTGTGGCAGATCACGTGGGCCATGAGGCAGCGCGGCACCCACGCCGTGGTGGGCGTGGCCACCGCCGACGCCCCTTTGCACTCCGTCGGTTACACCACGCTGGTGGGCAACAACCACGAGTCTTGGGGCTGGGACCTCGGGCGCAACCGGCTCTACCACGACGGGAAGAACCAGCCGAGTAAAACGTACCCTGCCTTCCTCGAGCCCGACGAGACCTTCATCGTGCCGGACTCCTTCCTGGTCGTCCTSGACATGGACGACGGGACGCTGAGCTTCATAGTGGACGGGCAATACATGGGCGTGGCGTTTCGGGGGCTCAAGGGGAAGAAGCTGTACCCGGTGGTGAGCGCGGTGTGGGGGCACTGCGAGATCCGCATGCGCTACTTGAACGGCCTCGACCGTGAGTACGGCCCACGGGCGGGCTGCCCCGCGAGCGCGCTCGGGMCTCCCTCGGGAGGGCGTTTGGAGGCTGAGGCTTCGTGTCAGCCAAGCTGCSTCTCCGCATCCCTAGCGGCCCCTTGGAAAGGAGCCGCGCCGGCCGGGACCGCGTGTGCCGTGGCACTGCAGGGCATGGGAGGCGGCGTGCCGGGAAGCCGGGCTGCCTCCTTGGTATCCCACTGCATTGCTGACGAGCTCCTGTGTCCGTAGTGCTCCCATATCCTGGCAGGGGTATCCCCAAATGGGCACAATCCGGGTGCCCCTGCAGAGAGCACCTGGACGGAGGAGCCTCCTTGGACGGAGGAGCCTCCTTGGACGGAGGAGCCTCCTTGGACGGAGGAGCCTCCTTGGACGAAGGAGCCTCCACAATCCCTCGCATGCAGCAATGGGAAGATCTGTCCCTGTCCCGTGGGATGGGAATATCCCATCGCTGAGGAAAGCGGCTCTTTTTGGGGCAGGAAGCGCTGGTCCCTAGTGCGGGGCTGAGCTCTGTAGCCAGCACAGCTCGTGGCAGCCCTTCCAAGAGGGTGTCGGGTCGTAGCTGAGCTTAGTAATAGGCTTGGCTGYTGGACGAGCCCGTTATCTCCCAAACGCAGAGGTTCCCGCCGGGCCCCACTGACTCAGGCCTGTGGGTGGGGTGGAGGAAGAGGAGGAGGAAGTGGATTAAAGTCTGGATTTATGTTTGGCGCCAATAGGTTTGGCAAGGCCGCTCTGAGGAGAGCGGTGTGTGTTGCCCTGCGCTCCAGCGCCGTGTCAGCCCACGGGCTGCAATGACCCGGCTCCCTTAGTTGGGAGCAGAAGGTGCCGGCGACAGCAAACTCATGGCACTGGTGACCTGAGGGACAAACAAGCTGGCACTAAGCACTAAAATTCACCCCTGACCAAYGGTAAATCTCATAAAGTAACCCCAAAGGCCTTGCTAAAGGGTGACGAGCTAAATCCATCAGCCAAAGGAGTCGGATAGCATCTCGTGCTGCTTAAACRCCTTGGTTAAACTCCAGGTTGCCCTTGGCTAGGGGTTATGGGCCTGGTTAGGTGATGATGCTTAAGGAGGAAGTTGCTTCAAGTTAGATAAGCCCTGTTTGGTTTTCTCGAAGTCCAAGTAAACATCTCCGTGCAGAAGGGTATTTCCAGGGCATTGGTAAAGCTCGGACTAAGCTGSATCCGAGTGGACGTCTACACAGTTTAGTCTCTTGCGGTTTGGCTTGTCAAATATGAGGAATAATATATGGACTATTTTGCTGTTTTTCTCAGAAGATACTCAATTTCTTGTCTCTTCGGCTCTTGAGTCTCGAGACTGGTTAAAAAGCAGGGTGATGGGATGCAAGTCTTGGATATTCAGCTTATTCGGACAYGGAGCAGCGAATGGCTGTAAATTCTGTATGAAGCCGCAGATTTGRGACCTTCACGTTTATCCACTGAGATGCTGTCATGACTGCTGTTTCCATCACAAACCTTAACCTAGTGATTGAGTCTGGTCCTGTCCCTCACGTAGGTGATTCTTCCGCTGATTTTTTGCTGCTCTTTGTGTTTGCAGGATGGCGTGATTAGGTGGCAGGGACTTCTTGGTGTCTGCAGTGGATGTTTAGCCCTTAAGCGGTGGTTGAGACACATTCTTGGTGCTCAACATAGGTGTTTGCCTTCCACAAATCACTTTATTCTCTTTCTTGCTGTAGTTGAGCCTGTTCCCATCAGCTTTTAGCAGCCGAGCTCAGAGCAGGAGTAGCAGAACAGCCCTGGAGGATAAGGGGTTTGGTTTGAGCGCCCTTGGCACAGCACTTGCTCACAGCAGCAGGAAAGAGCCCCACTCGTTGCCCCACAACGGCCTGAGGAATGGCGGGAGCTGCAGGAACGAAGCTCTGGAGCGGCAAAGCCAGAATCTGCAGCTCCCCTCCGAGCCAGGGAGTCTGCGGAGCTGCCGGCGCAGAGCTGCGCTTAGCGAGGAACCAGCCACCTCCTGTGCTGGCCTGGGTTGCAACGCGCGCTCCGCGTAGGAGCGGGTCGCGGGCGCGCGGCCAGGAACGACAGGATGCTATTTTGGCACAGATAGAAAGAAGGTGTCTGGCTCCAAGCACTCGAGCGTGTTCAATAGCAGCACTGTGTCCAGTCATTGTGGTGCTGGGGAAGGAAAGGAGGTCCCACAGGCGCTTGCTTGCTGGGTGTCTCTCTTGTCAGACTGGGCTATCAGTGCAAACTAGAGCAGGATGAAAGTCCTTGTCTCCAGGCTTTTTGGGAAGCGGATCCTTTCTGTGTCAGGCCGTTAAGCTGGGATGCATTTGTTATGCTAATGCCTATAGGCCTTGAAGGTCRGGGCCCCTTGTCCTGGGTGTTGGCCAAGCTGATGGCCTCAGGACAGGGTCCGTGTCCCAGCCATCCCCGAGTGGAGGAGATGGGGTAGACCTGGTGCCCAGCATCAGCTTGAGCAGAAGGCGCCCTGGAAAGTGCCCAAGGAGAAGGTGCCRAGTCCCGAAGGAGGGACGTGCCGAGCACCGTCCCAGCGAGGGGACCGCGGCGCTGGTCGCCAGCAGGGCCGGCTGCGGCTTCGCTCCCCACGAAGGCACCCAGCGGCTGTGGGGACATTGCTGCTCCGTGACGCAGAGCAGATGGGCGTCACGGCGGGCGGCGGGGGCAGCAGCATCGCCGATGCGTTCGGTTGCTGCCCATCATCTACCCAGCTAGGGCTGATGTGCGTGGAGCGGGGGCAACACCTTGAATAACTGATGGCTGCAGCGCTGAGGACTGCTGGTTGGCCTGTGCTCGTCTGTGGTCCCTAGCGAGGGGGAAGCAGGGCCCTCGTTCAGCTCTTTGGCTGCTGACGTGAGGGGCGGACGGACCAATTCCAGGGTGTGATTCCTCACTTGGCTACCAAGTCCCCCCAGAGGGACCCTTAGCAGACCCTCCTTCTCACAAGCTTTTCTTTTTGCTAAAAGAATTAAAAAATACCTCTTTGACTCTTTTCACTGGAAATCTTCTCTGCATGGAGCAGTCTGAATATTCTTATTTTCCAAAGTGAAGTTTGAGTGTGGCCYGATCAGAGGCTACGTCTGTCTGAGCTGTTTGGTTCTGACACTCATATGTGAACTCAAAAGGAAGGGATTTTTATCTATCTCGCTGGTGGAATGAATCCTGGTAAGAAGTGCAGTAACATGATCTTGTGCAGGAGAATTAAGCTTTAAGCTTTCACCRTCTCAGCTGTTTAAAACAGCTGGGTGAAGTAAATTCATTTGGCTGGGAGCAGTGGAAGTTGGAGCAATTGGCATCTCTCAGGGTTCCTGAAAACTGCAGCTTCCCAGCCAAGCTCTTCCACTCCCGTGGATGGTTTTTAGGTGTCTTTTAAGGAAACTCTGTAGCACTGAGTGCTCAAACTATCAGAAGATTGTCCTGTGATGGCCTTAACCTGGGGTGCCTCTGTTTGAGTTGTGTCTTGGTGAGCAGGACCCTTCGGCCTTCCTGGCTGGGAAAATCTGTGCTATCCTGTTCAAAATGTGTTCAAAATGCAGCAGGATGTGGCCATGGCAGCCCAAARCCTGTGTTCTCCCTGGGCGTGGGGCAGAGGGGAATCCTCTGATGGGAGCTGTCGCAGCCTGTTCAAGCGCAGGGACATGATGTTTAACAGATGGCTTCACTCATCGCGTGGGATCGTGCAATAGGATGAAGGGGCTGGCAGCTGTTGCAGCACTAGAGAATAAACACAAATTATGGTCCTTTCTGTGTACTTACATCACACGGTGCTATCAAAACATCCTATAGCCTTTTATTTTTGGTGACCCCCCTCCCAAAGGTGTTTGGGTACTGCAAGGAAAGGCACAGGCTGTATGGTCTCAGCCTTGAAGGGTATTGATTAGAGGCAACTTCCTCAAATGATCCTCATGCTTTTTCCTTTGCAATGTTTGGCTCCAAATGCCTYGTACAGAAAGTCACTTTGGGCTGCGTGTTTGACGTGTTCGTCTTGCTGATCGAGTGCTGAAGGGCTTAGGTCTTGTGAACAGGCCCGGCGTTCACATCTCTCACTGATTTCCTTGGGGATTTTTCAAGCTAACAAAGGGGATGCGCGGCATGGGATGCTCATACCTGTGTGTGTTTCTTCCAGCTGAACCACTGCCTCTGATGGACTTGTGTCGGCGAGYGGTGCGGCTTGCTCTGGGCAAGGAGAGACTCAACGAGATCCCCGCGTTGCCGCTGCCCGCTTCCCTCAAGAGTTACCTGCTCTACCAGTGACCTCGGCRCTCAAGGACGGAGCTGGAACCAACACCAAGAACCTGGAGCCGAGCCGCTTGGGCAACGGGTTGGCCGCCCTCGTGTCGTCGCTGCTGTCGGAACTCCTCGGCCAAAGCGCCCCTGTCAGGGCTAACGCGGATTCTCCGATAATTACTTGTTTCCACCCCTAAAATGAGCATTTCTTTCCTCTTTGGAAGGTGCTTTTCCAGCACCCTTGCGAAAGGAACCTTTGTAGAAGCTCCGTGCTTCCCTGCTTTCCAAATAGGCTCTACTGGATCCTTGGGATTGTAGAGCCTAAGAGTGAAATCTTCTTCCGTGTCAGCCAAAGGGGAGCAAGCGGCTTAGGGGAAGGGAAGGTCGTAGGATGGAGGTTGTCTTAAGCCTAGGTGCTAAGAATGGAAAGGCACAGGGTGGCCGGCAGAGTTGGGGAGAGTCTGGAATACCAGSAGGAATCATCAGTGGGATGTTAAAACCAAAAATAAAGCCACCAAAAAAACCTTTCCACCAGGTCACTTAACTTGGCGAGGAGGATTGTGTAGCTGTTGCCTGTCTGTGCTAGGGCTTCTCGCCGTGCTCTGGGGTTATTTAGGAGCCAGTGAATCTCGCTTTCTTGCTTCTGTCGCTGTCACTTGCCCAGTTCTGCTGCTGTTTGTCCTGCCTTGTCTTGGTGTGACSGGTGACGTCTTCACCTGCCCTCTTACAGACTCAAAACTGCAAGTTTGAGTGTGGAGCCTGGGGGTTTCTCTGCAGTGTGGGGACAGGGGAAGGACAAACGTGTCCTGCAGTTGTAACCCCGGGGGTTGAGTGAGACTTGCTGCACAGGCAGAGGTCCCGCCGCCTTGGTCTGCTCTCTGCATAGCCCGTTCTTGCCAGGGCTTTGGAAACCCGTGCTCGAGTGTTACTCTAATGCCTCTCTGCCCGGGTGTTCTCTTCAATAAGCTGCTTAACGTCCTCCAAGCCAGGCTCTGTCCTGCCACGTGGGCCTGTTCTCCTCGTAGCTACATAGCGGGAATAGTTCTCCTTGCTCAGGGATGGGAAGAAGCCTCGGAGGGAGGCAGCGGCGAGAGCGCGGAATTGCCGCCAGCAGCCTGGAAAACCGGGAGCTGGTGCTYGCTGCAGAGCGATGGAACTCGAGAGGCCTTCCCAGCGCCCAAGGGGGGACCCCAAGGTCCAGGAGGAAGAAAGGGATAAGGGATCCCCAACCCGGAGCAGGGTGGCGGGAATGGCAATGAGCAGGAYAAGCGATTCTGGCAAAGCCGGCACATCCCAAACCAAGATTCTTGCCTCGGTAGCCAAGCAAAGAGAGGGATMCGGAGCTCTTTCTCGGTGTCTCCACAGGCTACTATGCTGCCTTTCTGGGGTTATTTTGCACATTTCTTTGTCTTGAGGAAAAAAAAAAAATATTTGTGTGGTTGGTTTTTTTGCTCTTGAGTTATTCCTTCAGTTCTGTGTAGGTACAAATGAGTTTAGTGGTTGAAAATGTTAATATATATATATATTTGTGGTGTATGTATAAGTACCATGTTTTAAACAGCTGCTGTARGGTACCTTTTTTTAAAAATAAACTACTTGCATAGTATATTTTTTAAAGCACAGAATCGGTGCCAAGACTGGGTGGGGTGCCATGTGCCCCCTTTTTTTTTTTTTTTTTTAAATTTATATAATTTTTTTAACGTAGGGGTTTCTACAAGGTTCTGTTCCAGGGCGGGACACGCGTTGCACAAGGAAACGCGGTGTTTACGGAGCCCTGCTTGGTTGCCTTCCRCTTGACCCGGCGTCTTCCGTTCGCTCCAGGGAAGCGGCTGTGTTCTTCCCGCCTCTCGTGCCCTCCCGGCTCCATCTCCTCCCGCTTCCCTAGCGCGTCGCTTTGTACGGTTTTAAACTCTCACTTTCTATTTTATGCCTGTAGATAACGTGCGGTAACCTAATAAAGTTTATGAAATATTATTTGGCGCTGGGGTTTTATGTGCGTGACAGTCCTTACCCCCTGGATGGATGCTCAGCTTGCTCATGAGGACCCAGACAGGTARAGCAAAGGGTGGCAGCCTTGTCACCATTAAAAGGCCCCTTTGRGTTGGTGGTGTTGCCTTCGGGGCTGTGTGTGGGGCACTTAGCACCGCGGGTGGGATGGGGTGAGAGGCTGAGCTCTTGCACATCTGCCACTGGTGGCTGGAAATGGCTCTTCCAGGGTGGCTAAGATGCTTTTAGCCTGTGCTTGGAGCCCTGATTACGGAGCTAAACCTGCTGCGAAGCACGGGTCAGTAAACGTGCACCTATTTGCGACCTATTTTGCACAAGAGGGTTCGTCCTTGGGCTGTCGGGAGCAGTGAGTGGTATTAGTTGCACAGTGCAAATTGCTCCTGCTTCCTGATGGTGCCTTCTGTGTCCCCCACCTCCAGCCTGGGCAGGACGGAGCTGCAGGGTGGGTTCCACCTCTGCAAACCGCCCGCAGGCGAGATGGGTTTGTGCTCTCCAGCTACGGCAGAGGCTCCAATTCCTCCTCCTCTCCACGCTGGCTCTTTCTGCCTCCCTGCAGCTCCCAGCTTGGGTGTGAAACACAAGTGATTGCATCAGGTCAAACGCTGCAAACGGGGAAGCTCGGCTGCAGCTCGGGCTCCTGCTGAGGAGCTGCCCCTCTGCTGGGGAAGGGCAGGCTGGGGCAGGGGGGTGGCTTTGCCCTCAAGGGCTTTCTTGCCTTTATATCTCCTATCGGGGCAAGGATTTTCAGATTTCAGAGGCCTCCCCTCCTTTGAAGACCACAGTTTGTGAATGCGAAGCTCAAGGGGCAGCGTGTTTAGCAGGCAGCGGTGCTGGTGGTGCTGCGGGTAGGATAACACTGATTTCACTGCCTATTTGTGGGCACATCCAGCTTSGTTTCAGCACCCGGGGAAGGCTGCCCCGGATCGGGAGCATAGAGGGAGGGGAGGGCCCACGAGGTGGGGCGAGCGCCGAGGACTGAGAAATTAGTTCATGCTCCGCTCCAGACACCCAAACAGGCTTGTGTTCCAGCTGCATGGAATATTTGAAATAAATGACCTGCTCGGGGCCGGGCGTTTGCGGGTGTTTATGTACGGAGCCATGGTGACGATGCAGGAAGTCATGAGATGAGGCCTGGACCTGCTGGAATCAACAAATGATATCACAGATTAGCGAGTCCTAACGAATCTCCGCGGGCCCCTGCACCGGCGTGGGGCAGCCGGGGCTGCTCCCTGCTCCGAGCAGCAATAGAAGCCCCAAGTCCTGCTTGTATCGGGGTCTCCTTGAAACCCAGCCCTGTTCTGCTGGCCGGTGTCCCGTCTCCTGCTCTCGCTGACTAATGTTMATGCACGTGGGGCTGCTCTATGGGTTCTGGCCTTGGTAGTTTGACTGCAAGGGGATGTTTTCACTGGAGGCCTTTGGTAGGTGATGAGCAAGGAAGTCAGGGTCCTTTAGCTGTCTCCGTTTGGAAAGTTGGTCCTGGGCTGGCGAGTGCCCCCAGTGGGCTTTTGGCCAAGGCAATAATGCAGATAATGCAGAAAATCTCGGGGACCTCTCCTTTACCTGCATAGTTGAGGCAATGTGCCAGTGAAATGATGGGCTTGAGCACAAGTATCTTGAACAGAAAGGCCAGGGCTGCTTTCTTAAGGCAATTGGGAAGTCTCCTCTCCTGCGCCTTCTCTAGTCTGCACAGGAAGTTTAAGGGAGAGCAATGTTGATCTCACGCCAAAGACGAGGTTGTGTTTGACTGCAAAGGGAAATACTTAGTGTTTTATTTAGTTAAGTGCATTAAAATTAAAAACCTAACCCAAAACACAACTGTGTTTTTGGCAAGGAAACGGTATTGAAGGCAGCAAAAACTCCTCCTGTGCTGACATGCTGGAGCACTGATCCTGGCCTTGCACGTGTTTTGCTTTGAGACCGTCGCAGGCTCGCCCGCCCTTCAGACAGAAAACTATTTGGAGCAGCGGCCAGATGTTTTGTCTGCCTTGTGTTTTGCTCAAGCTCAAAACCTGCTGCCTGGTAATGCTGGTGCCCCGGCGCCTGCCCGTGAGCGCGGGCCCTGCTCCGGGGGCACCTCCGCGCCGCCCTCCTGCCCCTCGGCGTGGAGCAGGGCAGGGGGACACGAGTGCTTCACGCGATGGTTCCGCATGCGCTGCACGAGGTGCCGGCCTCGTCCGGGAGCTCCTGGGGGTGGCCGCGCTCCTCTGCTCCCCCGTCACTGCAGGGAGGTGGTTCTGGGGCTCATGCAAGGGCCGGTGCGGGCAGCGTTAGGTTTTCCCCTGGGCTCAGACTTGCCTTTCTCGCTAGCCAGGGCCTGTGTCCGCGCTCGTCCTTGGTCTCCCGCTCTGCGTTTTCTCCTGCTCTCCTGCATGAAGTGGTGAGGTCGCTCCGAAGCCGACAGCTCGAGCCCCGGGGTGAGCGCACACCCTGAGGRCACAGGCCTCCGAATGCCCCCTGCGTCTGGATGGCCTTCCGGAGAGCACCTTGTCCTAAGGGAGTCCAAAACCCCCGTGGGAATCTGCCCATGTCCCCCCTCGGATCCTTCTCAGCTGTTAACTGTTATTTAGCAGGACCCAAATATTGACCGTCCGAAACCTGCTCTCCCATTTATTATTACGCAGAGAGGAGCACCTGCGTGTGCGGGCATCAGGCCAGGACACGGGTGCTGCTCTTCTCCTCTTCCCTTTACACCCAACAGCTGAGGGCTTCCCCCAGCTGAGCTCCTCGTTCCCGGCGTCTCCTGGATCAAGTCCCTCGGAGCGCTCCACCCGCTCCGGCTCCAGGTGAGACCTTCACCGATCCGTCAGGTCATTCCCACCTCCTGCAGCAGGAACTCCCTTGGGTGCAGAAGGGTGGCTCTTCCCTTTAGAAGAGGATCATCTCATGCTAACACAGTCTGCACCTGCTTAATCTGAGGTCCGATTGAGGAGGAACCGCTGCTCCTGCCGTGCACAATCCGTATTTTCTGTATTTCCCARACTGTCTAGACACCTGGGTGGGTTGCACACACTACCAGCAGGSCTAGTTAATCATGCCAGAGGCCCCTTTCTGTTTTGTTTTGTTCAATGAGCTGTACAGAAACCCAGGGGAAGACGTGGACTCGAGTAGACGGGGCAGAAATTTGGTCGCTGAAGTTGAGATTTGACGTTCTTCCCTTTCCGCTGGTCTAGGCAGTGCACAGATTGCAGAAGTTAYTGGCTCTGCTGCTTGATAACAGCCCTGACAGAGCAACCCCCTACAAGAGCAAGACTCGGGCTGTGGGAAATGCTGGTTAGTGAAAAGWCTATTGGAATGGCAGCCACAGAATAGGAGATTACAGGAGCGAAAAGGAGGTTTGTAGAATGCTAGAAAATAAGTTTCTAATTGATTAGGTAACTTAAAAAGTAGAAGGAGTACTGAGTCCTCCTCGTGTAAATCCAGCAGTTGTTAATAGATGCTATCACAGATGCCAAGTGCCTAAGTGCAGGGCCATGCAATGAAATCCACACCCTTGGAAGGCAAGCAAGTGGATTTTGGTGCCTAACGCGCCATATGCAACAGCAATGCAAAGGAGATGGTGTCATGCCACACACGTAAAGCGCCTGCAGCCTGAACAAGCCCTTGCAGAGGCGTCGAGCGATGCAGCCGCTGCAGCCTCCGGAGCCTCCCGCGTATCCCTTTTTGCCAAGTTCTCTTGGAGGGAGGTTGTGTAATCCCGCGGGGTTGCATGTAAAAACACACTTGCGTCCGTCCAGGCGTGCAGGGTRTTGCCAAAGTGGACAGAGTGTCCCGCTTGCGCCTGCCAGAAAAGTTGTGTTTTGTCCAGCGGAAAAGAAAACATCCTTTTCTCTTTGTGCTTTGGAATTTATCTCCTCAGACTCTGATCTCACTCGCTGGGTTTCCATATTATGACAACTTTGGGTCAGGAGCGGAG
Organism: Eudromia elegans; assembly: GCA_003342815.1. Classification (NCBI taxonomy): domain Eukaryota; kingdom Metazoa; phylum Chordata; class Aves; order Tinamiformes; family Tinamidae; genus Eudromia; species Eudromia elegans. Next base: position 487,412 of record PTEX01000203.1, read on the forward strand.
CCCAGCAAAGGGAGTTTTCCAGCGGTAGCCAATGCCCGGCAGGTCTCCACGGAAAGCAGCTCTCAAGGATCCGGTTCTCGGCTCCCTGGTAAAATATGGCAATTTTTCCCAAGCTTGCAGGGAGCCTGCCGAGCGAAAGGGTGCAGATCATTGTGTAATATCTAATCTTTTGGGCTAGCTGTTCTTTCCATAACAAAAGTTAGGCAGGCTTTGCTTCTAAACCAAGTAGGCAAAGAGGGACTAACCTAATGTTATTCCTGAGGTGTTTAATAGCTTAATTTTGTAATTCTAGGAGCCTGGATAACTTGCCCAAGCTGCACATGAGCCCCGTACCGAAGCTGGAAATCAAACACAGTTTGCTCCAGATGTGCTCCCCAAACCCATCTCTCCTTCCAGGCTGTCAAATATACTTGGAAAAGCGCTTTTCCCCAGAACCTGGCGGCCGAAGGGAGTGACATTTTTGCTGTGCTTTGATTTMTGCCCTGGTCCTATTCCACACCGACCTTTTGTTTCCTTCTTTACCGCCTGTATTGAATTAAAGTGGCAGGTTTCCTTGGACTGTGCCTCAGAACAAGGCTACGTTTGGTAACTGGTAGTTTTAATAAAACTGCCATTCACGTTTGGTGCTGCGTGAGCGGCCCTTTCCAAAGGGGAGAGGTTTCCTCCCGTAATTCCTGTAGCTCTTCCAGACGCAGCAGCCGCCCTGTGCAATCCCAGGGCGACTCCCTCAGGGTCCCTGCGCTCCCCAGGGAGACGGGGCCCTGCTCGCCCGAGGGCAGGGAGCAGATGGAGCCCCAGAAGGTTGTTTTGCTCTTTCCCAGCCCAGCCGCATTGCTGGACCCTGCAGTKCCGCAACGGAGCCGGTTCCAGGGCAGAACGCCCTGGTCTGGCGCGGCCCCCACGGCTGCAAAAGGACCCGCGGCGGCTCCTGCTCTATTTCCCCGGCCTTTCTTTGCTGCTGCAAGCAGAAGCCGAATGACGGTGAGTGCAAACAGCATGGCCTTGTGCTGCAGGTGAAGCATCCCGAGGCTCTCGGTGTGGAAACGGAGCGGCTCCCGGTTCCCGGGCTTTTCTTGGAAGGGTAAAGGCTCTTCCCGGCCAGTTGGGTGCCTGGCTTGCTCGGCAGCTACCTTGTGGGGGCAAGTTCAGGCAGCCAAGTAACAGTGGGGAGGAGAAGGAGCAAAAGGAGRCGCGTTCCTGAAGCCAAACTGTTTTCAGAGGGGGTTGGGAGAGGTTCCTGGCCGTGGAAGTTGTTTTGTTTTGTTTCCTGAGAAAACATCTCCATAGCCAAGACAAATGAAGGTGCCTGCTGAAGACCTTGTTACCTTTGCTCTCCTTGGGCCCCGTGGCGGTTCCCAAATTATTTTTATGAACTGTTCCATCTCAGGGCTTTTATTTCTCCTGTAAATAAATAGTATTTCAAATTCCCGGACAGCTTCGGATACTAATGCCAGCTGTCTAGACAAAGAGCGGCCCACGGACACGGCCATAAATAAAAATAGTCTTGAGGCTTTGGGGGATTTTTTTTTTCTTCCTTCCCTTGTAAAGTGGCAGGAGAGGCTGGTGCTGTGAGGGCAGACACGGCATCGCTCCCACCTCCTCTGCCATCTCGGCGGGGATTGGGGAAGCCTGGGCCATGCCAGGGGGTGCTTGGTGTCTTAAATGTGCCTTGAACCCCTTAATATTAATAGTTTTCAGGTAAGGAGCCAGATTACGTTGTGCAATGCTTGCATGCCCCTCGCGCTTCCATTGCTCCGCTCTTTCCAATGGCTCTTCCTGCAGCCGCTGCTCTTTCGTTCTGGTCATCAGGGCTGCTGGGCAMCCTGCAGCTCCTGAGCTTTGCAAAGGCCGGAGCCAGTAACGGGTTAAATCTGCATTTACCCACTGGGGGGACCAGCAGCCTTTATAAACACGCACACGGAGCTCAGATTCCCAAGGGAAATGCTGCACTGCTGCCCTTTCGTGAGGCTTCTCCATGCACCTGGCTTGCACCTTGCTCCCCGTATTCATGCTATGGAGCAGTAGTAATTGTCAGCAGGAATTCAGGCAAGTTGCAATCGGTAAAAGGAAATGTTCTCCAGGTACTCTGAACTTTTCCTAATAGCTGATACCAAAGGGCATCACCCTTTCCTGCAGTGCTGCACCTACTAATAGCATCCTTCCACGTGCTCCTAGGGTGCCTGTCCAGGGCGCTGCYGCAGGGCACAGCGGGATGGGGACCTGCACATTCCCAGCTGGTTTTCAGGTGCTCGACCAGCTTTTTGAGTGCTGAGATGCATGTGCAAGGAAGGCAGGAGCCAAAGGAGGAGACTGTAAAGGGTTGGGAAGCACTTGCAGAGCCGTCTGTTGCCCTACACTGTCCATGCTGCCACATGCCACCGTTGTCAGGATCCTCTTGCAAAGTAAATCCTTGGGGTTTTTTTCTCAACCTCTTAATTGTATGTTTTCTACTTTTAGGAAAAGACAGGCATTCACAACTGTCCCCACGGGTCACCCTGTTTTGAAGCTGCTAAGAAGCCTTGGTGACACCTCCCTGTGGGATTATTGCAGGGCTTTGGTGCAGCCAGATTCCTGAAAACCCAACAGGAGGGCTGCCTGGAAGAGCGATGGGGAGCTGGCAAGAGCTGGGCCCCTGCAARAACAGGTTACATCAATACTAGCACTGAGCAATCAGCGACAGTAACAGCTCCCACTGAAATGCTGCCTGCGCATTAAAGAACCACAGCACATCATAAAGAGAGAAAAGAAGGTAGGAGTACAGAGGTCCTGAGCATCGGATGGTCAAGGTGCAAYTCTTCAAGTTTCATAGAGCAAACACAGATTTCTGGCTTTCAGACCTGCACGTGCCTTAAATCGTTTACAACCATGTGTACATGCACACACTAGGATTCCCATTCCATGTGCCCAAACAGGAAGGCTTTGCTTCTGTCTGTACAAGCAAGGCAAGATACAACCCAGCTGAAGGGGCATTTTGCTTTTCTATGCTTCAGTACCACCCRTGGCACTTCTTTGTGCTAGGCTCTGTACACCAAGAATCACCTTTATTTCATATGAAAGGAATATAGTTGGAAGGGAAGAAAGGTGAAATTGCCATTAGAAGTGCAATTAGTTGTGAATTCTGCATATTTCTATACCGTTCTATCCTTGTCGACAGGCTTATGGGAACTGCTGCTTTTCTTTCCGGAGACCTGAATAGATCTTCTCAGAAAGGCTCTTCAAGAAGGAACGGTCATTTCCAAGGAACCTAGAGGAAGAGAGGTKAAAAATGTAACGTTCTCTTTTGTTTATGTTTGAGGAGCTGGGCTTGTATAATCGTGCTGAACGCGGCTACCTTTTCGAAAGAAGCAAAAACGATCCCGTTCGATGGTTCCCGAGCAAAAAAGAAACCCAGAGCTCCTCTTGTGGGAAACGGTCACCAGTTCAGCATTCTTTTCCGATACCGTCATTTTTAAGAAATCCCCAAATTCCTGCTCCCMACCAGCCTCTCCGGCCAACAGCAGCAGACCCGGTGCCAAAGCCCAGCCGAGACGGCGGCTCCTCCAGCCGTGGGTGCACCGTGCACGCACAACCTGCCCTCTGGTTTTGGTGGTCTCCTCAGGAGCACCTACAGCTTCCCCAGCGTTCCACGGCTTCTCCAAAGGCCTGCAGCGTTCCCGGCTGGCCGGGAGCCCGAGCAACCCTAAATCAACGCGGAGCTTCCCTTCTCTATTCCTTCCCCGAGACAGCCTTGGGAGGAGCAGCGTGTTGGCAATCTGGTTGCCGTTCAGCACTGGCCTGCTCAGGGTCCTCTCTCTGGGGCTACGATCTYGGGGTGTTTTTCCATAACCATTCTATGGAAAAGGCCTCTATATTCCATGGGCATCCACCCAGCYTGCTCCGGCATCACACAGGCAAGCGGTGCCGCGTTGGATGCACGTGGCAGGGCTGCACTTGAGCACTGTTTTGGTGAGCTCTGGTCTTTCCTGGGATACAAAATCCAGCACGAGGGCTTCCTACTGCCCTGGAATGCCCTACGGATAAGCCCTGGAGGTTGTGTGAGGAGGCTTGGAAGGCATTTTTTTACCGATATGTCCTGATAGGAAATTGCCCCTCTCGCCTTGGCCGAAGGTGCAAGCAGGGAGTACAAGGGAGAGGAAGGGCTGGTGTGCTCTCTAGGAGCTGGTGTGCTTTGCTCTAGGGCAGTGGCTGTTTGGGACCCCCCCCCCAAGCAGACTTGTGCATTGAGTACTGCAGTATCCGTGTCCTGCCGTGGGACGCGGTGCATCCGCCGATGGAGTCTCGTGCACCCTCCTCCTGCTGAGCTCTGCCGCCGTCTCCAGGGCGGGCTTCCTCCCCGGGCTTCCCATTTCCCTCTAGGGAGCTGAGGGGAGACTGGCCAGGAAGCCGGGGCCGTTACAGCTGTCTCGGGAATTTCCCCATTCCCGGGCAGAGGGARGGGAAAGGCCGATGGCTTTTCCAGGTAACAGCGGGTGGAAGGGGGATGGCAAAGTCCCCCTAGGAACCATGCGCTTGTTTTGAGCTGCTTGTCAGGAACCRGCCTCTTTCCCCTCTCCTCCTCCGAGCAAACCGTCCCCAGGCGCCTTGTTTGGTGTCTGCCCTGACACGAGTGTCCCCTCTCACCCACRGCAGTGACACATTCGGTGTCCCTCGAGTCCCCCGACACCAACACCCCTCGGCCAGGCCCTTGCCGACGTCTCGCRGGGTGTTGAAGGACCTGCAGAGCCCGGGTTCCATCAGCTCCCCTCTTGAGACCGGCGCTGCAGCCGCRTCCCCTCGCAGGCACCCCAAGGCTGGGTGAGGGGGGTGCAGTTCATTCCTGAGGGAATTCCCTGCAGGACACGCATGCTCGGGAGGTCCTGAGTGCCCCTTGGGAGGTCCTGAGCGCCCCTCGGSAGGTCCTGCTTGCTGAAGGTCCAAGGGAGGACCACGCGAGCGCGAGGCTGGTGGGGAGGATGCAGCTGCATCCTCTCGGGCGCACCGGCTCTAGCGGATACRGCCCTCCGTGCCAGGGACCTGTTGCTGTTCCCCCGGCTGCCTGCTTTCTCCGGAAGCTCCGACGGGATACACCCGCCAGGAATGAGCATTGCTCACCGCGTCTGTCGGCAACGTGTGCGCCGGAGCCAGGCGCAGCGTGACCCTCCMCTGGCTCCTGTGCAGAAGGAGCAAAACGGGATGGATCCGGCTGCTCCCGCAGGCTGGGCAAGACCTGGGGATGATGTCGGCACCATCAGGGTGTCCACCGTGACGGGCACCCGAGGCTGGAGTGTCACCACTGGCTTCAGTCCTATCAGGGAAGCAGCCGGGGCCACCCCAGCCYGTTGGCGTTCCCTGTGAGGTGCCAAGAGGATGTGGACCATGGTGGCCCCACCASTGAGCCACGTGTTCCCATAGGGGGGACACCGGCCGTGGTGGCTGCTGGTGGGGAGGCTGATGGTTGTGTGGAACAGGGAGGAGCTGCCCCACAACAGGCTGCCCCACGGCGAGCTCTACTATAGTGCCGGCCCCACAGCAGAGCAATGGGCACCAACGGGTGACACCGCGGAGGCCGGAGGGCTCCCTGGAGGCTGGGAAGCGCCTTGGAGGCCGGCGGCGGATGCCTCTTTTGCAGGATACGCGACCCGGGATGCAGCTCATGGCAGCAGGTAGGAAAAGCAGCAACAGGGAGGCACGGGCAAACTCCGGCCGAGGCACCCAAATTCACCTCGACCACGAAAGGCACAAAAAGGGTGAAAATAGGGGGCAAAGAGGAAGAATATACATATATATTCTTTTAATTTATTCTTCATATATTTTATTTTACTACTTCTTTTCTCCCGAAATCCAGTTTGGTTCKAATTAGGTGATGCAAATTCTTCAGATGAACCCGGGGGCTGAGGGGGATCCGAGGTTCTACGGGGCCCGGCGTGAGCTTGGTGTGTTTTGTACCTCGTCTCCTAGCAGCCGAAACCGCATGGATGTGAGAGGTTGTTTTATGATCCGCCAGGGCTGCCGTCGGACGGGCCGCAGCCAGCAGCGCTCCCAGCCACGCTGGATCGCTTCTCCCTCCCTCCCTCCTCCTCTCCCGTCTCTTTTTCTCTCTCTCTCTTTCCCCTCCATCCTTTTTTTTAATTTAATTTTATTTTTTCTTCCCTTTGCCCCCAGGTAAGTGTGCGGGAGGACAGACGCTTCGGTCCTCAACTCCCGCACTGCTCTTGGCCTCTCTCTGCTTCTCTCTTCCCTCACAAACCCGTTTCCCAGGGTTTCTCCAGGCGTTCCTAAGGAGCCACTGAGCTATGTTGCTTACTCGCTTGCTCATCTCTGCAGTTGCATTAAAAAAAGGCCAAACAAACTTGGGGCTCCTGCTGTGCAGCAACTTCCGTAGGAGGTTTTGTGCAGAGCTGGGCCAGCGTCGAGGAGCTGGGGCTCGCGGTGCCGCCCCGCGACGGAGCCGCTCTCGTCKCCGCGTCCCGGCTGGGGAAACCGAGGCAGGGCGAGGCTGGAAGGTTCGCAAGGGCACGCGCAGGGTCTCGGCTGCACCCACGGCGGGTTCAGCTCCCTGCCCGGCGCTTTCACGCGCTCCGCTCAGTCAACGGGAAGTGAGAGACTAAAGTGGGAGCTGGGGCATGCTGGGCTGGTTGTCTTCTCTCTATTACGTCCTTAAACATCTGTTRCTGGCCACCGTCAAGGAAAGACAATTGCCAGAAAAATACAGGTCTGACTCAGTGTGGCATTCGTTATTTGCTATGAATCCTGGAGCGGGAGGAAAAGGCAAATGAGCTGCTCTCCATCCTGCCCTGGAGAAGGGGAAACTCCGCGTGGTCCCTGCCTGGCTTTAAGTGGAAACAGGCTGCTCATGGAAAGGGAGTCTGTGCCGAGATGAAACCATCTGGCTCAGCCCAGTCTAGTCCAGCCCCGACTGCGATTCGCACAAGTTCTTATCAGGATCCTCCGAGCTCCTGTTTCTGTTCTGGCAACGTCTGCACCAGCTTGGGTTCATCGTGGGGCTGCCGTTCACGGCGTGCACACCCGGGCAGGGCTGTGCAAGATGTCCTGGGTTATTGCAGTGCTGGATGGCTGTAACGCCAGCTGTGCCCCCCATACTCACAACACAACGTTCAGACCAGAGGTCTAGCCCGTCCCATCGACGTGGGGCAGAAGATGCACGCTCGCCCCCTTCCTATTGCCCCCAAATTTCTCCATGTCATAGAGTTGAGGACTTTTTYTTTAAAGAGAGAATTTCCACATTGGCCTAGCTCGGTTTTAATGGGCAATCAGTCATCCCAAGTTGATGCTGGTGGGTGTGTGGTTCCGGATGAGGACTCTGACCCACGGCGCTATCGCGGGAGATGATTCTGCATGTGGTTCTGTGCTCATTCATGCTTGCATAAAGCTGCTGGCTCCTTCCCGGTGATCGCCTAAGTAMMACTGGCTCTWTAYGGTATGAATGCATCACCCTGGAAAKGAGCTGAGTGATGGGGAGGATCAGCRGMGTTCAGACCTCTGCATCTGCCGCCTGCCAGGGGAAGATCCCTGGACGTGTGTGTGATACCTGTGCATRGGTGGTGGCCAAATGCCACCCAAATAAARCCTCAGAGGCAGGAAAATCCGCTCGGCTTAAAAAGCGAGGGGCAGGCACGGAAAATCCCATTAATTATTGCAAATTGCAGCCAAGATCACTTCAAAGTGGAATAGTTCATGCTGGGTAAGCAGACTTGATAGGTTGGAAATGTCATGCTTAATTAGCAAATCATTTCCTTAGAGTCTTGAGACAGACGGCCGCAGCAAGGGGTAGGGGTGGAGGTGGTTGTAGCCGTGCAGGGCTCCCCACTCGCTCCTCCACCCGCCCGCGGAGGGGCGGCACCGTCCGCGAGGCTCCGCGCTTCGCTCCTCCCATCCTGGCTCTGCATTCCAAAAAAAACACAATCTTCTACATCCAGGACCAGAATTGATGTGGTTCATCAGGGCCACGTCAGTATTTCAGGGTTATCGCTAGGGTCCTTCTCTAGTTCCCATCACTGCAGCCTTGTTTGGCCTCTCCGAGTGGAGCAAAAGCAGTGGCCAGAATATCCCATGTGGATGCTCTGTTTTGCCTTCTGTGCTCTGCCTGCCTACGATTTCTTCTCCATAACAGAGGCGGTTGCATTTGTTTTGTGTTCATACACGGCCAGCAACAGGAAMGCATTATGAAGACAAGTGATCCCACATAACGGTGTCTGCTGAACCCACGCTAGCACGGTGTTCCTTTTGCTGAAACGTAGCTCCTTCTTRCACCTTAATCACCCACGGCAATGGGGATGTCTCTTTGCACCGGGGCAAGACAGAGGGAGCAGGAGGAAATTTCAGCCTCTCTCCTGCCAGGATTGCTTCAATCTGGAGGGATCCAGGGCGTTGCTGCTGGGTGGAATCCACTGGCCACCCACAGAGGCAGCGGCACCTTTTTGCTATACAACATAATCAAATCCACCCCATTCCTCATAGGAAAGAGCCAAAGGGAGCAAGGTGAAGCCCGTTGCCCTCCCGCGCGGCGCTGGCCGGGTGCCGGAGCTGCCGGGCACGTTATATCCCGCGCCGCGTTGGCACCGGCGGCGGATGCGAGCCGTGGGGCCGCTGCCTTTCCTGGCGCTTCCCGGCCGGCGCGGGGGAGTTTTCCGTCAGTCGCTCTCGGGCAGGAATGTGCTTCTCACCAGCCGGGCACGCGGAGCTGCCCCGTGCGCGGCATGGGCAGGGGGGGCGGATCAGAACGCGGCTGGGCTTTGATTTTACCCCCAGCACAGGGTCCAAGAGCTTCCCGAAGCCAACGGGTCTTGGTAAAACCATTGAAAACCCCTGTGTTCGACCTGCTTTCCCTGGTCCCCATGAGAAGAATTTCTGGCGTAGCCTCATCCTGTGTTGCTGTCCAAACCGGACTTAATTCGGAGTCGGCAAGAGGGAAAGGGTTGTGCAGGTCCTTCTGCTTAGAGCCTCTTTACTGGCCCTGCTTAGCCCGTGCTTCCTCAGCAGGATTAGCAAGAGCGGTAAATGGTGCTTAACAAGTGGGATTTTTCTCCTGCTCCCCCTGTTCCATCACCTTTCCTTGCTGGAAACAGGCTGGATTTAACTCCTCTCCCTGCTGTCCTTAAATAGCAGCTTTTAAATATCCCCATCCAGCAGCGAATTTCCAGGCCAAACTCCCATTGAGGTCAAGGAAGAGTTTTACCTTAGTCAATCAATACCAAACCCAAATCAGTGTTGAGGTGGTGGAAAGAAACGACAGCAAAAMCACTTGATCTTCCTCTTTGAGACCTGAGAACTTCGAGGCTGTAATTTCACAAGCAGAAAAGGGCTGATTCAATTAACTGCAGCTATAGACGTTTCTATAAATGYCTATATTTCTATAAATTTCTCGGTAAAACTGCGAGACGTTTCTCGCAGCGTTTCCTTGCAGAAAATGGATAGTTTTGATTACTGAGTCAAACTTTGTTCTTGCATTGAGTTTGGAAGGCTGCCATTGCAGTCCATTACAAAGCTGCTCTGTTTTCATACCCGCGAGAGAGTTTATATCCAATCTTATTTGTTCCCAGGGACATCTGCACGTGCCCCCTGGTCCCTGCTCTTACCGAAAGCTCCCAAGCTGACGGTGTCACAGCCTCAGGGTTCATATAGCAACTGCTCTACATGTAGAAAGATTGGAGGGAATTGTTTTCCTCCATATTTCAAATAAAAGAGCGATGTATTTTTTTACACGGCTTGGGTAGCTTAGATTTTGAGGGGCAAGGCTGCATTTTCCTGAAAATTTCAGAGCAATCGTGGCATCAAAACTGACCGTGTGGCCCGTTTTGGAGGCTTTTATTAACACAGTGCTTGCTCCTACAGCTGATAGTAGGTTTTACGGGGTTATCCCGCTAATTTGCACACGTGGGTTGCATTACAGCGTCCGAGCGTGGAGCCAGCGTCTCCTAGGAGGGCTGGTCTGCAGGAGAAGCCTGTCCCCATTGTGCCAGCCCTGCACATTGCAGCACCAAGGGCCTTCCATAGCACCAGAAGATCTAGAGAGCTTCAGGCTCGTGGAAAGGGAGGTAAGGGCCAGCACTGAAGGACACAGAGGTAGACCTGAGGTAGACCTGAGGTAGACCTGAGGTAGACCTGGCGGCCCCACGGACCAGGTGCTGCCCGGGACGGGCTGCGGCGCGGGGGAGTTTCCAGTCACCAGTTTCCGTCTCTCACATACGAGCCCTAGACAGACTAACCACAACCACAGGCTCTGGCGACCGCGGCATCGGCGGACGGGACGCAGAGAACATCTGGCCTTTGACTTCCTTTGCAGGGATTGGGGTTGCGGTTGGTTTCGTTTTCTCGCCGTCTCTTGGCGTTCGCTGCGGTTCTGCAGGGCAGCGAGGCAGACAGGACTCGAAACCACCCASCTCGAAGTGCCAGAGGACACAGACAGCCCCGCCGCGGCTCTGCCTTCGCGAAACCGTCGTGGGTGACTCCCCCATGGCATGACCTCRTTGGCACCATCAGCTCCCAACAGCTCATTGCCTCCCCCTTCAGCTAATTGGGGTTAATTTGTGCCGTTTCTCTTCCCCTCTGCTCCGGGACCCGAGCGCACCCTCACCGACACAATAAGGGCTCCGTTCACACGATACATCTTGGGCACTTAGGACGTAGCCCGGGCAGGATGTCACCTAGCCAGATAAGTGTCTGTGTCGGGTTTTTGTTTGTGCTTCCTGGCTGGTGGAGTTGTGGTTCGTTTACTTCTTTGTATATTAATATTTTTGCCTTTTATTCTAAGGGGACGAGTTTGAAGCACAGGCTCCTCTAGAGAGAACAGAGTCTAGTAAACCCCCAAGGAACAGAGCTGGTGCTGAAGCCGAGCTAGGCTGGCAGACTATTTAACACCTCCTTAGCAGCGCTTGGGACCACCCCACGGRGGGGTCAGGTTCATGGCTGACGGAGCAGCAGGGAAACTGAGGCCCGGGTCAATGAATGGGTTCATTGAGAGGCACTCAAAGGGCCAGTGTCGAGTTAGGAATAGAGCCACAGGCTCTTGACKCGCAGCCCGGAGCGCTCCGCACGGGCACGCGGCGCTCCTGGGTTTGGGTGTTGCCTGCTTTTCGTGTGAGCCTGTCTGCACAGGAAGCAGTTTGCKCGCGACGCGAATAAACGTGGAAAGCGCCAAGGGCTTCGTTCTGCTGCTCTCTCTGTAAAAAGCGGCCTCCCAAAATAAATCTTCCCGTTGAGTCAGCTCAAGCTCTGCGAGGAAGAGTTTCCACAGAAAAGACCATTAGAAGTGTATGAGTGAGTGAGTCAAAATTTTAAAAAAAAAAAAAAAACCTTTAATGTGCTATCTTAGGAACTCTCCTGTTCTTCCCAGAAAGTTCTGGGAATGGCGAGCACGGATGCTCCAGGGGAAACGGCCCCCTGTCCTCCCGTTCACCTGCCCCGGCGCTTCGTGACGTTCGCCTGTGCAATGCTCAGGGCTCCCTAATCTCAGCCGTGGCCTCTGCTGCCCCTCCAGCTTTCTCTCTGTTACCTAAAAACGGCCTTATCTCCGTTTCCCTCTGCTGTAACTCACCGGAATGACCTGCCTTTATCTTCTCTACCCACCGCGGTGCTCTTATTAACCTCCTCGTGTCCCAGGGGCAGCCGGCTCCCTATTTTACGCTGGAATTCACCCTTGCAGCCGCTGCAGAAGGACGTGGGAGCCTCCCGATGAGAGGTGTCACCATAGTGAACGTCTGGGCATCTTTCTCCTTGCCAGGATGGAGAAAAGAAAGGGAATGGGAAAGAAGAACCTGGAGGAAGAGGTGTTAAAACCCTGCGCTGCAGACACCTCTAGGAAGGGAGGAGAGACGGACACAGACCACGAGTAGGAAATGGAGTTTCCTGGTGGAAAAACYTTGGCTGACACATTGGCAGTGAGTAACACAGAGCGAGTGACCCCGGCCTGATAACTATTTATAACTCCCARCAATGAGTCCCTTATCACAAGGCCRCAGCGAGCGTCTGCACACCRAGCRGAGGGAGAAGYCAACTCGGAGGTGGGATTTTGCAGCAGGAATGAGCGAGTGGCCAAATCTCAGCTTTCCTCTGCCCTCCGTGTAAGACCAYGGTCCAGAATCAGAGCCCCTTGTGCATCCCGCATACTGTGCAGATGGAAGGAATTAAATATAAGCTGCTGTGGCCCTTAACCAAAGGACGGAGGTCCATGAATTTGGGGAATTCCTCGCTCCCTAATAAGGCTGGGAACAGAGCGTGAGGGGAAAGGTGGCCAGCAACCGTCCTGCTGGGACCTTCCTGCTCTGCTGTGTGTCGTAACCGTGTGTGGGGCGCAGTTCCCCAAAGCTGCCTCAATAGGTAGGTCGCACATAGGGCCAGGCTTTACGGTCTGCGTTGCCGTTTGCTTATCTACGGCATCGGGTAACCTTCGGCACCGAAGTTGTGAAATCCAGTGTCGATGTTGAATTCCTAGAAAAATTCTAGGGGACAAAACGGGGTTGTCTAACCCGGGATTGCTCCTGTCTTTCTTGCATGGAGATGGGAACTCTCAGGAATCCTTAACGAGAGAGTCTGCGGGACCTGCCTCGTTTGGATGAGTTCTTTCCTCCGCAGTCCTGTGCATTACCTAGGAACCTTGCATGCTGCTAAGGCTGCAGTGCACGACACGACAGCATGGCACGCTGCAAACATCGTGTTTCTTCCTTATTCCTGAGCTGCACTTTACGCCTGAGCTACTTATCAGAGGTGCCTCGAGGTCTGTGTGGATAACACAGTGCCTGGAAGCCCCTCGAATGGCCTTACACAACCTGAAGGCATCTGTGTATCTGCMCAGGGGCTATTCTGCTGTTAACTCCTTCAACGCATGCAGATCTAGACTTACTTGCATTAGGTTGTATGGAAGGGCATAGCAAGAGGTGGTGGTTACAGAGGTTTTGAGACCCAGCGGAGGTTACGTCTGGAGGAAAGATTTGAAGCTCCAACTGTGACTTGTAGGGCTTTGGTCACTTTTATTTCTGCACTGTACTATTAATTAAACGGGTATATTTAAGAAACTTAGATCAAGTGCCTGGTTAGATGGAGCACAAAAAGCCAAGCACGTGCAGTGCTTGGGGGAGTCCGAGTCAGCCGCCGTCCAGCCGGCAGCTTCGCAGTGTCGCCTCCTTCCCCCCAGCAGGGAAGACATCGGGGCTGGGCTTGCGCAGGACGAGGGATCGCGCGTCACGGGTGATGTGAGTCCGTCCGTCAGCACTGGCATCGTCTCTCTGCAGAGGAGATGGGAGGGATCKTCTCTCCGCACAGACTTCTCTCCACCTGCAAACAGCCCTTGGCCKGACGAGCAGCCGGCGCGGGGGGAAGAAGAGGTTAAAGCTGCAGCAAGGAGAGGAGCCGGCTGAACTTTGCTAAGGAAGCCGGGGTTGAGGTGGCTGCAGATCCACCCGGCCCTGGTGCCAGGAGCCGGGGAGCGCGTGAGGCGGCTCCTCCCAGCCCTGCGTCCCTGCCCTGCTGGGAAGGGAGCTATTTGGCTATTAAGCCAAATAGCTCTGCTTGTGTGGCAGGAGAATGACTCAAAAACGCCTTGGAAGCCGTGGCGAGGGTGGTGACATCACCGGCCGCGCGCGTCACTCCGGTGATCTCAGCAGGCTCGTTAAAAGATAAATCTTAATAACAAGGCAGGGAGAGCAGCGATAGGGATCTCGCAGCGAGGCCGGAGGAGCGGCAGCRCGTCCGGAGGGAAGGCGGCCGCGGGAGCCTCCGGCTGCACCGCTCTCCTGCCGGCGCCTCGGGCGCTCCGGAGGCAGAGGGGACCGGCGGTACCTGCACCGAGGCCCCGGTGCCGGTGGGTCTTGCGGCGAGGGCTGCTCCTGGCTGCCCCAGGTAGGGACGGGCAGCACAGTGCAAGCTGACCCACACGGGGAGCTGCCTGTGTCACTGGTTGTCCTGGATGGGGATGCGGGAAACCTAAGCCCAGCTGCAGGGAAGCCGAAGGGACCTCTATAGGTCACCGCAGAGCTCGGCCACATGGAGCTGACCCTGGCCTCAGGGTCTGGCTGCAGCTGCTGGGACTGTCCCCAACCATCCCCCAGGCAAAGGGCTGGTGCTTTCGTCACTCCTGTCATCTTTAAAGCTATGAAGCCCGTTGCTGTCCTGCTGTTAATGGGCTGGGAAGGAGCAGTGGGGAGAAATCTGCTCAGTCCTCTCAGGTTTTGATTGTGCCTGGGCACGGTTGTCCCCAGGAAGGAGATTGTCCCCAGGAAGGAGAGCTGGGAGCAGCAGACACCAGCCAGGGCCTCTGCATGCCCTGGCTGCCCTTCTCCTTCCCTGCTGCCAGTGCCCAGGGAGAAACTGCCTCTCCTTCCAGGAGGAGCCTCTCTGTAACCCCCCGTTTCACCCAGGAGTGAAACTGGCTCCCTCCATCAACTGCTCCTGCATTCTGCATCACCCCGAGATCAGCTTGTGCCATATACCCTGCTGTTCAAATTGCATTAAGGCGTCTTTTAAGGTTCCTGCTTGGGAGGAGAAGTCCCGGACATCTGATTTAGTGCTCAGGAGCATCCTGGAGCCTCTGCCCCTGGTGTCTGTTACGTCTCCTGCTTTGCCCGATGGTGGTCGGGAGGCCTGAAGAGTGTCCAGAGCAGCGGCTTGCATCCAAAGCAAGCTCCGGTATTCCCAGCTCCGTCTGCCCATGGGAATACCCAGCCGCTGGTCGGAGCGTGCTGGACGCGGTCAGACTTCCCGGGCGCCGGCACGCCGAGCCCTCCGCCTGCATGGAGGGTRAAGYGGAAGGGCGCAGGCGGCCGTTACCCGGCGTTCCCRGGGAAAGCTGGGAATGGCGGATGCYCCAGCCRTGGGGAAAGGGAAAGAGCGGAGCCAACTGTCTGGCTGGAAAGTTTGTGTAATGGACACCTGGAGGGAGCTGTCGGCTCGACCATCACACCCCTCGTGCCACCGATATTAACCCTCTGCTCGCTGCTTTTTTGGGGTAGCCCCGTGCTGGGAGAGGAGCCGGAGCTGCAGGGAGGGGAGGGAAGTCACCCCGCTGCAAGAGACCTGGGACCCCCAGACCCGCAGCCTCCGCCGGGCCACACGCACAGAACATCCCAGCCCTTCCCCTGCTGCGAGGAAGGAAAAACGGGAAACGGAAAACACCCTACTGGGATTTTGCATTGGCCCTGATCCACGTAGCCCTTAGGCCCTCTRTGTCTGGGTGCCGATGAACTCCATCCATGAAAACTTGAATGAGGGGTAGGGGTGAGGAGTGAGATTAAAACRTGGAAATTTTGAGGGCGACAATTTGGAAATCAGGTGCTCTGAACAAAATACCTGACTTTTGTATTATTATTATTATTCTCTTTAAAAAAAAAAAGAAAAAAAGGAAAATGTGGGCTAGCTACATTTGCAAGTGACATTTAAAGACATTCCAATGAGCAAACTCAACAGGGGCAGCGGGAGAGGCTTCCGGCTGCTGCAACTGTGCCCAGCGTGGGGAAAAACCCCASGTGAGCTGGACACAGGGCTGCTGGTGACATCCAGTATCAGCAGAGGATGGAGAAAGCAGCAGAGATGCAGGGACACCGGGGAGAGGGAGCGAAATTCCAGGGATTTTTCACGTGCAAATGGATATTTCCTTTGAGAATCTCTAGACTAAATAATGCTCCTAGTGTCTAAACGGGCAGTATATCCTGCTGGGCAGCATGCTCTCATCGCAGCACAAACCAGGGAATGCCCTGCAGCTGCTCCAGAAGGACACCGAAGGGAAGGGCAGGAAGGGGGAGCATGAGAAAGGATGGTCCCCTTCTTTAGCATTCGTTCCTGCCTCTGTCTCCCACGTTTCTCTCTTTTCCGTGTTGCGGGATCTCAGCACCTCGGCTGCCCTTGTGCTGGGAGGGAGGGCAGCGGTGGGCTGAGCTGYGTGGASGGGCAGACCAGGCAGGTTCTGGCCTCAGGTTGTGCGGGTCCGTGTACGCCCCGGTGGGCTCTGCTGCTCTGGGGCTATCGCAGGGCTCTGYGAGYGCTCAAGAGKCTGCGGGGCTGGAGACTGGGCCCAYGGAACCCAGCRGGTCCCTTCTGCCTCCCACCCTGTGACTTCAGGGTGGTGTAAAAGGACAACCCCTTAAACGTTTARGGCACAAATATTCTCAAATATACCTCACARATTGGTTCACTGGCTTCCTAGATACCAATGAGGTGAGATCCAGAGCCACTATAGGGGYTTTACTTCACTTAATAGACAATATGTCAGATGCCATGCAAGCTCAYGAAGCTCTAGGCCTACACCAACCTGATTTTTTTGCCTGAAATCCATGAACCCATTGACTACTATTGAGGCAACTCCCAAAGTTATCCAAGAAACAAAAAAGCTGACAGGAGCATTGCATTCCCATGTCAGAACCTCCACTGGGGAAAAAAATAGGGCATCTGTAAATCAAAAATAATTGAAACCACAGGTTTGCTGTATATTTACGGATATATTTATTTTAAACATCTGCTCTATAATAAGCAAGTGAAAAAGGAAAAGCTCTCATTCCTTGCCTCCTTTTCTTTCTTCYTTTCTCTTCCCTTCCTTTTGCTTCCCTTCCATTTCTTTCTCAGGGAAGTGCCTGGCTTTGCCTGTGACCCTGTCGTTACTAGGAAGGTTCCCGGCTGCTCCAGGACGGCTTTAAGCAGCAGCTAATGCCTCTTTGTTCCTCCTTCCCAGCTCGGCCTGGCAGCATTCCTGCCTGGACCCCAGAGTCTGCCCTGCCAGCCCCAGCCCAGCCTCAGCTTGGACCTGCCCGGGCTTGTGAAGGTGACTCTGTGATGTTTGGGGCTTCTTGCACTCAATGGTGCATTGAAGCACATCAGGAAAGGATAAGGTCAGGTATTTCCTTTGGGCTGAGTGCCCAGGAGCTTTGGAGTGGGGGAGGAAGAGAGTTTCCAAGGCCCCTTCAGAGAGCAGGGCCAGTCCTGCTCGGGCATGACAGGAGGGGAGGAATCTCCTGCCAAGCCGTCCCCAGACCCCTGATCAAACGCATCGGGGCACCCCGCTTTGTTTGTGCTAATAGATGAAACTGCYGCTCTCAGGAACTTGGGCACCCGATGCCAAGTTTAGATACAGTCTAGACGCAGCAGTGTATTTATAACCCTGGCACATGACGTGGGAGGCACTGGGGTATAAACAGCATTCAAACCCAGTGAGGCGCCACGTTATTTATGTATCAGGGTGCTCCACGTAGGGGCCCGCGGCCTCAAGGGCAGAGACCACAACTCAAGGGAGATGAGAAGGATTCACCCCATGGGCGGGCACGAGGGCTGCGAGAAGAGGACCCGGCGGGAGTTCAGATATCGAGCTCATCCCATGCCYGAGCTTAGCAAGACAACAGCCCGTCTGTGCCGCACCAGCTGACTACATCTTGGTCGTTTGGGACTGCGGGAAGGTTTTACCGAGGATCGATTGGATTTGACCTGTTGCTGTAAGGAATGAAAAAAGCGAGACGCTTCCCACCAGCTCTGCTGTTGCCTGAGATTTAGGGCAAACCCCCATTCAGTCAGAACAAYAAAAACGTCCGCACTCAGCGGGGAATATCCACCCAGACACTGCACCGTGAGCCTGCCATCCCTCTTGCAAGGCTAAGCACTGACAMATTCACGCTGGTAACAAAAGTCACATCTACTGCCTCTTGCACGGGGAGCCTGCAGGCTGCTCAGGCTGCAAGGGAGCGCGGCATGAGCAGAGACACCATCCCAGCAGCTCCTTGCAACTCCTTCAATTTTATGCCAATTCCTTCAATTTTATGCACAATACTGCCTGAGTGCCCTTGTCCTGCSCTGACAACGCCAGCTAAAGGTCTAGCTGAGGAGACAAAAGGATGACAAAGCATTTGTTCTAGAATCTGGGCTCTTTCTCCACTCTTGATCCACAGCAGTTTGTTACTGAGCAGTTTGTTAGCTCAGAACTAAGGAGCCTTTTTGTTTCCTCTGAAGATCACCATTTACTCTGCAAACCTCACTCTATTCTCAGAACAGACCTTTGGCTGGAAGAAAGAGATCTGGACCCCAACTTTGCAGAGGGGTTGGGGATACAGCCCGATAACTAACCGAACTCCAGATCTCAGTCCTCAACCATTAGCACGTGCTTCTTCATTAGAAAAGGCAGAGGGGAGAGTCACAGTGCTGAAAACCCAGTGCTAACATATTTCTGAAACGGGAGGAAGCCCAGTCTAGACTGCAAGCATTCAAGTTCTCTGGCCTCCTTATGGAAACAGCACACTTAGAGTGTCTCAGAAGATGATTTTGACTCTACTTGGCCTTGATGCAGGAATCCGACAGGTTTTGACCCCTTATTCATCTCGTTGGTGATGTCCCAACCGTCTCGGAACACGGAGACCCCGGGCGACAGGGTGGCGGATGAGATGATGCCAACAGGGTGAAGGAGGAAGTCTCCACGTCGAGTCCTYCTCAGGTTCAGCCCTGCGGGGGAAGGAGCGCCGCAGCAAGCACTGGACATGACTGCTCCTTCCTCTCCTTTCTCCGTCTCGCTGCAAAAGGTTTTAAGTTACTGCCTTTAGGTGGGAGGAACCAGTTCTGCAGGTGATGTYGGCTGGGGGGGAACAGAATGAGAAGAGTAAGATTTGACTCCTATGCAATAAATATGTGTCCTTTATGTGGCTTGCATGTCATGAAACACCTAAACCTTTCAGCCCGGAAAGAAACTTTTACAGGCATAATTGGCTTTAATAATAGCTTGCAAATACAGAGCACTTTCTCCTGAAAATCCCATGCTTTGGGCAAACATTTCTTGACTCCTGCAGTCCCCTGCACCCACAGACTTCATGGACAGCTCTAGGTAGAGATGGATTATCTAAGCACAAAGGATACTGTCCAGATGTTAGCTCATCCTGGAAGCCAGAGAAAGGTCTGAGAACTGAATCCCCGAGGARAAAGTCCCTTCTCCCCTGTTTTGCTGCTCCATCAGATTAGCTTTACTTGATCTCTGTCTCGCTACTAGCACACGCCTCTGATTCTCTACTGTGCAGCACTTGGAAAAAGTGAGGAGCAAACACCTTTCACCAGGAGCCAGAGCGGTCAATGGAGGCTTTGCAAGGCTCTGGAGCAAGGGGGCATCTTCCAGGACGCACCGTGGAGAAGTGTCAGCATAAGAAGCTTCTCCAGCGTCTCATCTGGCAGTCACAGATTCAGCGGTGAGGGGGAAGTGCCAGCCTGAGGTGCTGAATCATTGCGTCCCAGGAGGAGCCCCCGCCAGGTCACACGGTTTGCGCTGGGTGACGACTGCACCGCATCCGTCCTGGCTGCGCCCGCCCGGCCGCGCTGTACCGCGGGCTGCACCCGGGCGCACGGGCCAACGTCCTCCACGGGCCCCGTGCCCACGTGCCGTGCGGGTACACGGAGCTCCCAAGGGCAGAGCAGAGCAGGGCTGCCCGTCAGCTCCGCACACATCCCTGCCTGGCTGCAGGTAGGCTGTCCCAGGCGTCGGGAAGGCTCTTGGATGCTGGGCTCTCACGTGGACCTGAAACCATCCCCAAGTGGTCAGGCCGCTCTGACTAAGCAAGAAAGCAAAGCTGAACGGGAGATGGGCCAAACACAGGAAAAAAAAAAAAAAACAAGACTTTGCCAAAATGCAAACGTCCAGCTGCAAAAGGCACACGAGCCAGGCACACGAGCAGGACAAGCTTGGGACGAGCACCTCTTGGAGCAGGTCCCCACCCTGGCCTGGGCAGGGGGACGAGGCCGGTCCTGGTGGCCGTGATCTGGTAGCAGAGGGGGGCACGGCCCTCTAGTGCACCCAGCAAGGCAGCCTGAAGAGCCAAGGGAGAGCGGAGCCAAACCGGGTTGCAGCTGTACGGGGCAAAATAACTCGACCCTTTGCAAACTGCTCCCATGCATGGTGCTAAGCATTCCCCTATAACGGGGCTCCCAGGAGCAGGATGAGGAAAGGAACTGGATAACAGGTCATTGGAGGCTGCTGTGCTAGGGCTAAGCCACCAGCGAGCTCAAGGTGCAAGGAGGGGCGCTGCGGGTCCGGGCTGCTCCCGCGGGGCTGCGGGATGCGCAGGGATGCGCCGGGCTCCTTTCCTGCGCGCTCCGCTGCTCCCGGCGCTCCCGGCGCCGCGCGGAGCTGCAGGGAGGGCGCGGGCTGAGGCGTGTTTGAGCCGTCGCCCGGGCGACAGCTAAACATTGGCCTCAAATAATAATCGTAAAATAACTCCGCGTCGGGGCGCTGGGCGGGGGGAGGCGGCTGCCGCTGCCTCTCCTCCCAGGGAGCCCCATGAGACCCGCTGTGAAAAGCTGCTTCTCATCCGAGCTGGAGCCAGGGCTCGTGCCGTGCTCGGAGCCCCGGCCTCCCGCTGCTCCCTGCCGCCGCTCCGGGCTGTCCGTGGCTCTCCGAGCTCCGCACGGTCCCATGGAGCACGTCCAAGGGGCAGCTTTTGGCACGGGCTGTTTGCCCGGCATCCCGAGGCAGCGCAGCCTCCTGCTCGCAGCATCCACCAYGTAAAGCAACCCTCTGCAGCAAGCAGCACACGAACCTCTCCCCGAGCATCGCGGAACCGGCGCCSGCGGGGCCGGGAGCTTGTTGCCTTCTCTTAGGCTTTCCCGGGGAACGCCAGGACCAAGCGGATTGCACAAGAGTCACCGCGAGGAATTAGCAGCCCTGGCCCTGGCGCGGGCTCTGCTGGGGACTCGCCCCCAGACAGATGGGGCCGCAGTGTTGGGCAGTCGCGGGAGGGACGGGGCAGAGCCTGACGAGGAGCGTGAGGTCACTCGCTTGAGGTCCCCTTTGGGTGGGATGTGTCGGCAGGCTGCCGCTTGCCCTGAATGCAGCCGTTAGTTTAACRTTTGGGATGTGCACAGGCTGCTGCCCCTTCCCTGTTAACTCCTTCTCTTGCCTTTCCTCGTTTCAAACACAAACTACATCAAATGATGTTTATCACAGGGTCACTGTTTGGCAACGGGCATTTTCCCACAGTCGCCAGATGCCATAAGGCCACAAACTGGCTCCCTGCCATCAGCCACCTGGGTGATCAGCCCCTCAACTGCCCCATGCATCTCTTCACATCTCTGAAATGGGGATAATTCTCCGTCCTTCTTCTGCCTTGTCCCGAGACTGCAGGTCATGGGCTGGGAGCCCGGAGGATGCTTGGTTCAATGGGATTAAAACTCCTGCTGAGGATATAACGGCATCACAGCAGTGGTGGCATCTATGGCCCGTGCAGCCTGTCCCTTGCAGAGGGGCCTGGCCACAACAGGGGCTGCAGGGACCACGCGCGGAGGCGATGGGTACCCACGAGCTCCAGGACGTGCCCAGCTTGCCAGCAGCTCCGTGTGCAGGAGCCGCTTACGGCACGAGCTGAACTGGGCAAACCCAGCGGTGTTGAGGGAAGCAGCAGGTCGCTGCTTGCCAGGCCAGCAGAACCTGGGGGTTAGGATGGCAACTCGCACAGCGTAACGGGTCAAAGCACTAGTGCCAAGGTCACAGGGCCACCCGCTCGGTGTCAGACGGCCACGGGGAGCCCAGCAGCTCTGCAGGAGGAGAGGCACCGGSAATAACCCTGCTCCAAGGCGCTGCCTCCGCACACGATGTTCTCGGCATCCGACTGCAGCTTGCCCTACCAGGTCTCATTAAAAAATCAATGACTCATTTTTTTTTTATAAGGCAGGCGGGTGTTCTCCCTGCTCCGGTTGYGCGGCGCCTGGAATTACACCCGGTTGTGGTTTCTGGTGACAAGTGCTCRGGAGAGGAGGGAGATGAAGCTTAACCTGGGAGGTGGTGGGTGCCTGTGATGCCYCTGCTTGGCTCAGGTGCTGGTGCCGGCCTCTCTGAGACCCTCGCAGGCCCTGGTGCCTCTAAATGGATGGGAAATGCGGATCTTGCAGCTTCTGCGGGCGCTGGGGAYGTGCGGAGGGCAGGGAGAGGCAGGACCGTGGGGCGGGTGGGCGGCGCGCGCCTTGTACGGACCCCTCGGTGCTCCAGCCAGCCCCGAAATCAAAACCATGTGAGGGGCGGAGCAGGAGGACAGGGATTTATGGGTTGTTTTATAGGAGATGATATAAAACGCTTTTATTTGAAGTTCTCTATTGTGTTCATTTCCTCCCTCTTTTCCTCCGTCTCYGCACATGCAGGAGAGAGGCAGGGCAGCTCCTTCCAGGCCCTCTGCAGCCAACACACAGGCCTGTCCCTGGCCAGCGGTTATCCCACCCCTCCGGCTCACCGGAGCTCTCCAGCTTGTCCAACCTGTGCGGAAAYCCGAGGTACAATGACAGGGCACACCATTGTCTTCATAAACCAGCATCCTTCTGCAAAAGGGTTGCAAAAACCAGGTTGGGAGGAGAATGAGAAGCTGCAGAGCAGTCATGAAATCGTTTTTCATGATCGAAACCCAAGCCAGCCACATAGCCAGATTACAAAAGGACATGAAGATAAATGCACGCTAAAGGAGCAGTGAAATAGCCATGATTGCAATTAAAACACACAAACATGCATGCACACAATGCAGAAAAGTAGAGCCCACGAGCCACATTTGGGAGGAAGCAAATTCCAGGCTGATGGAATTTGCTTCTGTAAAAGTTAATCCTGATCTCGGGCTACGAGGCCAAGTCTTTTTAAAGCCATGCTGGGCAAAAAAGGTTTAGTGAGATAAATCTGGAGGTCAGCCAGGTCTTTGATATTGTAGCTAGAGCCTYGTTAATTCCAGAGGGTCTGTGCACACGCTTGGTGGTGGCAGAATGAGGATGTCAAGGAGGGGATCAAGGTCCTGGAATAACTCAAGGAAGTGTTTATGGTAAAGCATGGAAAACGCCTGGTTACCACCATGTTGCCTCATTCTGGAGTGAGGACAGCAAAAATCAAGAGACAGGAAAGGTTAAAAGGGATCATTTAAAGCTAAGCTAATSA
Source organism: Eudromia elegans (assembly GCA_003342815.1). Taxonomy (NCBI): domain Eukaryota; kingdom Metazoa; phylum Chordata; class Aves; order Tinamiformes; family Tinamidae; genus Eudromia; species Eudromia elegans. The sequence continues at coordinate 510,258 of PTEX01000203.1, forward strand.
TAATAAAAGAGCACATGTGGAAGGTAATAAATCTGGTGGGATGGGCAGCCATTTTGCTAAGCACTTTCTGCTGATGTTAGCTAATAAAAACAGCAGAGTGTTTGGTAACTGAGGTCATCTCCTCTGTGCATTCCACCCTTGCTGAAATTAATTTTTCTCTTCCTTGAAAAAAAAACCCCAACCTCTATTTTTAAAGGAAAGATTCAGTCAAGTGATGATGTGCAAATCCAAGGAGGTGAGAGGTATTGTTGAGATGAAGCATATTTCATTTCCTTCTTGTAGGTATTTCACTTGTTAAACTACAGAGAGGCACAAACACAGGGCAGAAAAAGGTATCGGATCACTGTCAACACTGGAGAATTATCCCCAGCTTGTTTGTGCTGTGATCCCAACTGGCAGGCAGTGAGAGCCTGCAGGCTGTCCATCACCGTGGCATCAGGGCTCAGCAATCCCAATTGTTCTGCATGATGCTTATGTTGCTGCTCACTTACAGTACAGCATTAACTCAAGACCCCACCCAGGATCAATAGACTCAGCCTCTGCTCCAAAGAGGTAACACTCTGAACCTTCAAAATGTGGGAATTGTCCCAGATAKCCAGAAAGTCAGTGGGACAGCAGGAGCAGCACACAGGATTCCCGAGCCCCAAAAACACACACACAACCCTGGGCAAGGGGAGCTTGGCCAAGGAGATGCTGATAACGAAAGGGTGGCAGTGCTGCTTGCTCAAAACCAGTGCTGGGACGAGCTGCCCTTTCTCCACCCCGCAAGCCTTAGCAATTCCAGCTCGAAGGTGCCTTGCTTTGTGTGCAAGGTGTTGGAGAAGGTTGGATGTGGGCAGTCTGTCCAGCTTTGGGGATATTATTACGCCATGACTCTGACCATGGCTGGTCCGTGGTTGGTATGTGAGTGTAACTGCACGTTGGTATGCACCACCTAAGGGTCTGTCCATGATATTTCTGACCCTTAGCTCTGCTTGCTTGCTCTTCTCCAGCAGCCCTTGCCTGCTAAGTCAGATTCTTGGCTGGATTTTATTTAATTACAGAGTGCTGACCTTGGCTAATGGTTGTTTTGTACCTGGGATTGATAAAGAGGAGAAAACCCAAAGAGGAGGAAAAAAAGGTGGGGAAAAAATAAAAAGATAAAGCAGAAAGGAGGTGAGGGTTTTATTTGTGCGTATGCACTGTAAAGTGGTGGGGAGCCCTGGCTGTGTTTGCAGGGAGGCAGGGGAATCTGCCTCCAGCAAATTCTGCAGAGCACTTGAATTATGGCCTCTGAATTTAGTCTTCATCTCCACCAAAGTTCAAGGGCGTTTGATTTTGGTACTGACCCATTGCTTGCAGATGTAGCTTCACCAAAGCCCCTTAAAGCTTTGGAGCTCGAGGGGTAGAAGGGCTGGCACCCTGGAAGCCCAATGGCTTCACAGGAGTCCACGTTCAACAGTTTAACTGGGGAAGGGTGGGATCGATAAAGACATTGCATGGAAGATGCAGAGCTTGGCCAGCGCCCGCCACGCTCCAATGGGTTGGGATTGGCGCCTTGCCCTGGGAGGGTGGGAGGCACCGGACCCGAGCCCTGCACCTTGTGAGGCCCCCACCCTGCCCACTCCCCATTCATGAGATGTTTGATCACTGAGCTCACTCCTGAAAGCTTTCCAGGTAGCTCCTCGGCCGCTCGTCCTGCAGCCCTGGATCRCAGACTCCCCTCCCATATGCTTCCTATTAATCCTAGCCCTGCTTGCAGAGGGGCTGGCTATGGAGATGGAGGGAAGGGGGTTCCAGGAGGAGGATTCTGCTCCTCTCTTTCATTTCTTTGTTCCTCAGTAATGTGGGACCTGCTCTGCCGAGGTTGGCTCTGTATGTGCACCAAGACACTCAAGGTGGAGTCTCTATAGGTGGAAAACTACTGCGGTGTCCCCACATGGAGCTTGCAGGCCATCCTTGCCTACAGCATAGACATGACATCGAGTCATGTTSTGCCCATAGCCCATAGCTGGCATCTCCTAAGCAGCCAGCATGGAGCTGGGCTGCATATACACAGTCTTGTTACACCCTGAATAACGCAGGATTGGGGTTCCTCACTCACTCATTCAGGACGATCACACCCCCTATGCTTCCAGGGGGGCAAACCAAAAGGCTACATTCTGAATCAAGCTCCATGTTAGTGCAGAAAGAAAATTGTTTTTTTTTGTCAGCTTTGATGTTCCCAGTTTCTCATTCCTTTTAATTCCCTCCTTGTTCTTGTGCTGAGAGACTGATGCTCCGGGTGTTGGGTCAGCCCTGTAGYAGCTGCTAGGAGTCTTGTCTGTCCTCGAGGTCCTGCGAGTGGAACGGAGCCCATTTCTGCAGTGACAAAGCAGTAACAGCAGATGAGTCTTGCCCAGACCAGGGCCTCGTCCTGCAGTGCCTGAGCACAGCTGGCAGTGCATGTTGGCACAGACAACTTCATGGTGATCTCTAGGCAAGTCAGTCTCTGCCCTGGCTTCGTCTCTGCCTGCTCCTTTTGTGCTTGTTCTCTTTGTGCTTCAGCTTTGCCCATGTAAAACAGAAACAGGCAGAATCGCTCAGAATGAGAGAGRCAGAAGGAATTCAAATCATGTGTATATACTTGCTGCCTTTAAGATATTTATTAAATCTTTCAAAGTACTCTCAACAAAATTTTGCTGACTGAATACCCAGGTGAGATGCCTCCTTGTCTGAACAAATACACACACGCCCTGCCTGCTTGTACCCCCCTGGACTTGGATCCTTGCTTGGACATTCACTTCTCCCCAGGCATCCCCCAAAATATGAGCAATGGCCTCAGCCCTCCCCGAGGCAGCTGGGCGCTATCAGCATTTTCATCACCACCACAGATTTCTTTGATGGTGCTTCTGGCAGGGAGGTAATTTGGAAAAGAGAACTGAGCTCCAGATTTGTATCAGCCTCCTCACAGACACCCACTTAATGCAGACTTCCAGATTCCTTTCACCAGGTGCTTTGGCTGCTCTAGGTTCAGACATTCAAGGTCTTCAAGGGAAGAAACATAATTCCTCGTGCTCTTGCTTGGCTGTGTTGCTGGTTTAAATTTGGATGCCAGAAAACAGCTGAGTTGCAGGCATTTATCTGTTGCGCTGGACTATTTTAGCAATGTTTCTCTTAGCTGAGGGCTTGAGACAGAACTGTTACAGAAATGTCTGACCCAGCTCCAGCTGCAGTCAGTGGAAAAAAGAGTAACTGACTTCAGTGGGAGCTGGATTAGGACCTAAAACAGTGAGTTCAGTGGTGCTGCAGTGTCTTTCATCTCAAAATTGCTGGGTGAAATCCARACTAGGCTGGTAATGCTTGGGAAGCTGCCAGCTGCTAATGATGTGGAACAAGTTGGTGAGTCCTTGCTCCAGTTTGTAGGAAGCCACCAGACAAAACAAGGCCCGTGAGCAGCCAGCTCAACTCTTGCCCAGTCGGGTTCGTGCTGTACTGGCAAGGCAGCCCCAGGAACCTCCCTRATGTGCTTCATGTGGTGCCTGATCYRGGGAGGCCCCGATGCCTCTGTGCACTTTAATCCTCACAAAATTCCCCAGAACTACTGAGCCTGGTATAAAAACAGTGTCTGGACCACAGTGCTTTYCCAAGTCTGGCCCTGCTGCTTTGACATATGACCACAAAACCTGCCTCCCTCCTTGGTTCCCCTGCCTCTAGCAGCAGCTTTGGAGTGAAGACCTGTGCTCTGCRGGGTTCTTTCTGTCCGTGCCTCTCGGGGAGGTGCCATGTGTGTGGAAAAGCAGATGCTTCTGCACATGGGGTATTTGGAAAGGTGAAATTCAATATGGCTTGGTGACCTCCTGCTGAGAACTAGATAAAAGCAGGTAGTATTTGCTCTGTCTTGAGTGAGGCGCTCAAACAGTGCTGGTAGCTTTTCCTGCAGGGCTTCAGAGTTATCACACCTGATATCACAACCKGTTTCCCCTTTGGGATGTTCCATGAAGAAGAGGAACCACAAGATAAAAGGTCGTCAAAGAGTTAAGGGAGGATTATAGACACATGTAAGCAAAAGTAGAGGTGCAGCCAGAGAAAATGCAGTCTGGTAGAGATCAAACCCRATATGCTTAATTGCTTGCTGCTCTGATTGCTTCTCACGTTGGTCTTACAGTGCTCTCTGCTGGGCAATGGGAGCTAGAGGCAAGCACGGCTGCAAGCATTCCTTAGTCCAGAATCAGCACAGCTACCACAGGCTAAGGAATAATGTGCGTATACATCACTTATACCTTGCTCCAGGAGATGTCTGCAATCTGCTTGTGCCCACCAGCACAAGCTGACCCCCAGGACTAAGTTTCTAGCCAATATAGAGGTAGATGTCATGAATGTCTGGAGCCTGGAGTCACGCTGAGTACAGCTGCCAGTAACTTGTAGCTGTTGGAAAACAGTGGTTCTCTGTCCACCAAGCTTCTCTTGCAGCTTTGAGCATATTCAAATTGCCCAGTCAAGACAACGAGTTGGAACTGCATATAAGTAATCTCTTAATGAGCTTGGAGAGAGAATTAGGTCAGTGTTTTTCACTGTGTCCGCTGTGCTACTGGCAGTGGTAAAGCCAGCAAAGAGTCAATGCCATTAGCATAATTTATCACCTAGAAAAATGGAAAACCATAAGCTGTTTCTGACCTAGCTATCCTAGCAAACTCTCTGCTAACCTTGTATTTGATGATGGAAGAAAACTTTCACCACCTTAATATAGATGACTTTCAGAAATGTTTCTGTGGAATTAAATGGGACTTCCACGAGAGGGCTCTGGGGACATATCTTTAGTCTCAGAAAACTCTCTAGTGTAAACAAGCCACCAGGTGAAAATACAGGTTTCAATCAAAATACTGGTTCCAAACACTATGACACTGTATTGGTGCAGAGTCCTCCCCTCTAATCAATGGTCTTTGTAGGCAGTGCTGTCCATAGCCTTGCCTGTCATTGCTGTCATTACATTGTCTCATTTTTCTCTACATTTTTTAAACTTAAGATTCTTAGTGGGGATAAGTTGTGACATTYGGTCTCATATCCCACAGTGAATGGAAGCAGAAAAGTATTAATTAAAAGAGTCTGCGTAGCATAGAGCCAGGTAATTGCCTGAGAAACTCTGTTCTAGCTGCTGCAATATATTAAATTAAGCTGAAATCCTTGGACCTCCGAGTTACTATGCTGGGCTATGGATATGATGGCTGAAATTCAACATAGGGGTAGTTCTGCTGCTTGGTGGGCAGCAGGAGTCAGACATCTCTTGCACTTCTTCCACATAAATTACTAGAGCTAAATTACCAACCCTCAAAGGCTGCTGGTTCTGTAAGAGCTGAGTCTTTCCAGCTCTTCCTAGGCCTGATAAATCTCAGCAGGGCCAGAGAGGGGGCTGCCCCTGTGGCTACTTCCCTCTTTGCCCATCTTTGCTTTTGTAAGGGGCTGTAGGATAGAAGGGGCATATTAAACCCAAGGTTAATATTGAACCCTACAGACGTATTAAAAACAAGGTTATAGACAAGTCTGCTGACCTTTATCTGTCCTGTCTTAGCTTAGCCCTGCACAGAAATAGAGGGACTGCAAATCAGGCCCTAGAGCTTTAATTTAGAGAACTGTAATCTGACCTCCGTCTTGCCCACACAGCTCAGCCGTGCTCCTCAGTGAACCATGACTTGAAATAGCTGTGTTTAAAAGCAGCTCAGCTCTGGACACACGCTAGCCAGCTCTCGGCTCACAGATCCAGCCCTCTGGAAACCCTTGTCCGGAGGGTTTTCTGGGACGCCGTTCGGTGAGTGGCTGCCTCGAGCCTACGCCTCTCGCACACCCCTCCGTGCAGGCGGCTGCCCAAGRCGTCCCGGGCTCTCCCCTCCTCTCTGTGGCTGCTCCTGCTCCGCGCTGGCCTCCTGCCTTGCTCTGCCCAGTTACCAGCTGGAAGAGGTTCCTCGATGAGCGCAGCACAGCCGCCACAAACCAGCAATGAGACAGCAACGGAGTRAACATACCGAGGGGACGGGCACCCAGCCCACGGGCACATTCTGCAAGAGGTGTGGATCAAGAGTCTCGAGAACCTGATTTTTCTGTCTTCCTCTGTGCCCAGAAAGTTGCAGCCTCTTTTCTTGTTGTAGCAACTTCCCACCCTTGCACAAGAGCCAGGATCAGCTCCCCCATGTCTCTGTGTCCTTACAGCAGCTGACCTGAACCGTTTCTATTTGGACACTCACCTCCTTCCCATGCCACAGTCACCCCATTCACTGTTTTACAGGCAGCCTAATTTCTCCTTCTCCCCTCTGCCCCCAGCTTGAGCAGGTTTTCCTTTCTCACTCAGGTCCAGCTGCTTCTTTCCGCGCTGTACAAGAAGACCTGGTACCTTCCCAGGCTAACRAACCCAATTTGATCTAGGAGCTGCTTTCCCAGTGTGTTATAAATAACCTCCTGCCATTGCACAGCTCTCCACAAACTATGGTCTTTGTGCACATACCGACACACTGAGACGTGCAAGGTGCCTTTTTGCTGCTTTACTTGTTTGTCTTCCAYGGGACACTTGGCAGAGATGCGCTGCTACCAAACATCAGCAAAACAGATCAAATTTAGAACCTTCCTCTTCATAAAGAAACCCGCATTCTGGGAGAACGTCCGTCTGCAGTTGTCATATAGATGGTTGACATGTGCTCATCTCTCTTGTCTTTGATGGACACTCAGCATCAGCAACTCATTCCTGACAACAAACATCCAGGTTCCTTAGGTCTTCCTGAACAAGCCTCCTCTACAGCARCCAGCTCCACTGCAACCTATTAGACCCTGAAAGAGCATAAATAGCCAAGTATTTAGCAGGAAATCTGATCAGAGGGGCCTTCACGGCCAGCCTCTGATTGCATCAGTATGTTATCAGGTGCCTTGGAGGTGGCTTTTGTTTGTTTGTGGGGTTTTCTTTGTCATTGTGATAAGGTGAAGGGTTTTATTGACTGGTAAGAGGCACTATAAAAGAGGTCGGAGGTGGGTGAATCGATAGCACCAGCAAACAAGAGAGACCTTAACAGAGCAGTTGTGTCCTTCCGATAATCCCGATAACCCCGCCGGGCTCAGCCGCTCCTTCTGGGCCACCTCTTGTCCTCAGGTGTTTCTATTCCGGGATTCATCTGCATTATCTGCCGGGGCTGTGCGTTAGCGAGGCCTCCTCGCTGACCTCCTGCAGGSCACGCTCGGCCTCCAGGCATTCCAAACCAGAGCCTGGATCTGGTTTGGGGATCCTTGGGATTGCAGCGTGCACAGGCACCGGGCAGCTCGAGCTGCTGCATTGCTCCACATTACATTTAYTGAATGCACTTACATTAAAATGGGTTTTTACACCCCAGAAATACCCGCTGCGGCCTGGAGCACCGCTGAGGCGACACCAATTATGTCACCTCTGGCACAGCCGAGGGCTGAGTATGGCTCTGGGGAGGCTGAGGACACTGATACCATCGACTTGTCCCTGAGTTTTGGGCCCTTTCGTGCAGACTTTATCGTGTCTCCACATTTCAGCTTTTGGGTAAAAAAGCCGCAAGTTCCGCACCTCCCTGCCGCGCGCATGCGCAGCGCCGCTCCCGCCGCCAGGCCGCGGAGCCCCCCGCGCCGCGCGTGACGTCGGCGCGTCCTTGTGACGCATGTCCTGCCGGCGTCACGTGCGCGCCGCGGCCCGGCCTCCCGCTGGGGCTGCCGGCGGCGGGAGCGGYACCGGGAGCCGGGAAGGGGGMGCCGGGAAAGAGGAGCCGGGAAGGGGGCGCCGGGAGCCGGGGCGGAGCGGGCGGCATGGCGGGCGCCCCGCAGGAGAACACGCTGCTGCACCTCTTCGCCGGAGGGTGAGTGCCCGGCGGCCGTCGGTCGGTCCCGGCGGGCCGGTTCGTGCCGGTCCCGTCCGGACTGATGCGGTTCGCGCCGGCCCGGGCGGCTCCTGAGGCGCGGCGGCGGCGAGACCCGCAGGCCAAGCAGCCCCGGGGCCTGCGGTGGGCCCGGCCGGCCTCGCCTTGTCGCGTGGAGCCGCCGGGTCAGTGCCTGCCCATAACGTGGAATCCCGCCGAGCCGCGGCGGTCGGTGATACCCTGGAGCCTGAGTCCTGCCTCGCATGAGGCTCCTACCCTGGAGCCTGAGTCCTGCCTCGCATGAGGCTCCTGCCCCCCTAAGCGGGAGATGAGGGCTCTCCTCCAGAAAGCCCTGTGTTTTTTTGCTGAACAATACCCTATTTTTTGCAAGGAAAGGAGGATTTGGGCATGATGGTTCTGTGCCTGGCACCTGCTGAAGAGTGRGCTGTTATTTCTTCCATTGCTAAACAGAAGAATTGTCTCCTCTGACATCTCCTTAGAACAGCAAGTGCATCTAATATAAATATTCAAACCCGCAAAGTTTTCCAGAGACCTTGCCCTTCTGCTGGCCTGAACAGCATGTGTTGGTCTAAGTAATCTCTCATTTTCTTTATTTATGTTAGAGTAGTGTCTTGAGCCTGCTATGGAAACTGGACCTGGATGGACATAAGAGAATTATTAGGATAATTGTGGTGTTTATCTGGAGCTCCAGGTATCCTCATGTGACTTGTCTCCCCCATCAGCGTTTTAATCTAACCTCTTCTGCATTCCCTCAGGATCTTAATGAGTGAATGTCTTCTGCAGTCTGCCCAGAAAGTCATTTTTGAGCTACTTTGAGTTGTGCATGGAAAGGGAAAAAAGGGAAGCCYAATATCCTTCTGACCACCTTCTCTTAGAATAAGACTGATAGATTTCTAAAGCAGCTGTGAAAATGCAGTATGGGGAAAAGATACSGTCTTTCAGGGTACATTGGCTTTAAAGCTTCGTTGTGCAACTGATTTTCATTCTGGACATCTTGTTATTTAAAAAGACATAGAAAAGCACCATTTGTATTACAGCAATGTTCCAAAAAGGAAAATGAGACAGCAAATTTATTCGTCTACTGATGCCTTATTGCATGGCTGACCTGCTAAGTGTCTGTGGTTGGCTTTTGATGTTGTCRTTGAAGGAAGACTTAATTATTGAAAGGTTTAGTCAAACTAGTCAATGAGAACATACCCTGTCTTCTCAGTGTGGAGTGGACTTGCCCCCCAGGGTGTTGTGGTGGYTCTGTGAATGAGACCATTCTGCATCTGCCACAGAAACATCTCTTTAAGCAGTGGAACTAGTGTCTTTTGAGCTTTTGAGGCCCCAGAACTGGACTTAGGCATCTCTCATTGCTAAGATATTGGCCAAGACTCTTTACTGTAGAGCAACGTGGCCGTCTAATGTGAGGTTTTAGTGTTGTTGTTAGTCGTGCATCTGCAACAGACCCTGATGTTTAGATATTCATTCCATTATAAAGGTTGTGGGWTTTTCTGTTTGTTTGTTTTGTTTTTTAAACAATTTTGTTAGGGGTAYATTACTGGTATTGTGTTAGCTTCTTAGCAGGTGGGGGTGGCATGTAAGAAAAGGATTTTATCAGAGCTTAGGAAAATGAAGTACAAAATCCTTGTGCATGCACAGAAAAAAAAAAAACAGTTCTACCTCAGATGATCTTCACATCCAGAGGGCACACAGAGGCTGGGAGTGATAAATTAAACCAATTAGAAAGCATTGCCCGGTTGCTGAAAGAGGCAGCTTCTTATTAACTCATTTATAGGAAGACAGACTCACTGGTTTTTTCTTGTTTCTGTTCCTTCCTTTTAGGTTCACAATAATAATAGAAAAGTGAAAGGTCGTGGGATGTTAATGGAAAGATGACTCTGAGGTCAGGGAGGATTTTCAAAGCAACAAACATGATGCTTAAGTCTCACAATAAATTTGAGTTTATTTACAATTCTATCTTCCTACTTCTTTGCTGAAGTCAGTGCAATTCTTGGTAATTTTTGTTTGGGGAAAAAGGTTAGACCGTGTAGGAGACTTTCTTGTCTTTCCAGCTGGAGTTACACCATCTACTAGAGGCTAACAGGGTATTAGTTTCCTAGGAACTGACATTCAGAGGCACTAGTGCCCTTCATAAATCTGGCACGGTATCTGCAGAGCTAAAGCTGAGAACAAACTGTTACCTCTATTTTGTGTAGGTAACGTGATGTTTACACTCGAGTACTTTGGTTCAAACTAGGGGTGGGAGACTTTTCATATAAATAAAGTTGTGCTCATGATTTCCATTAGAGCAGATGATGCAGTAGCCCTCTGTTTTGTTCAGGCTCTCATGCACATTATGTATTTCCTAACAGTGCATCAGCAGGATATGATTTACACTGTAGAACACAGTAAGTGCTTATAAGGATATGTGCTCCTGATTATAAAGTTATTAGTTGGAAATATATTGAATRCTTACTATCTTAAAATTAAGGCATAAAGACCAATCTGGCTTGTTTTGATACCAAATGTACTGCACTTTCTGAGAATGCAGTGCCTTGTTTTTCTTAAGCTCCACCAAAAGCAACACCAAAATATCAACGGCATAGCCCGCCTTACTGTTTCTGTCAAGCATTCAGTGCTAGAGCATGTGCCATTACAGGTGGGTATATCTGGAATAGACATGAGCACTTAGGAGACAGATMTGAAAGAATCCTCTGGAGTATTTCACTTGTCTGCTGCCATTCAAAAAACAGCTTTTAGATATTGAGAGTAGCTCCTGTTCTTTGGGAAGGGAAAGGGCTTAAAATGCCCACAGCAAAATGTTTCAGGGTAGATTATAAATTGTGATTATTCCTCCAGCTGACCAGTTAGTCATTTTTAACTTGTGATCCCAATAAAGTCAAAAGTACTGTAATGAAGAAGCATCTAAGGTTTGGATGATCTTTGTAGCACTTGTTTCATTCAGCATGATCTGTGATTATCCATATTAAGAATATTGTTCAGTGATTAAACCCAGCACAGGTGAAATCACTCTTAGTTAAGATTTTTGGCACTGTCTGCATCAATTGTACTAGTGGGTGTTGAGAGCAAGTCATTGACATATTGGGGGTGGACTTTGTAAAGATAGAAAGAGAACAAGTAATAATTGGCATGACTTTTAAACAAAATGTTTATTTTTTATATAAGCAATTTTTTTTTTTCTGTAGGGATGTTTTTTATTTTTTTRTAGTGCACTTTATCTCCATAAGCTGTTGGACATTTCATATCCTCAGGTCAACAGTTTCCTTAATTGCTCTGCTTGGACATTAAAAACTAAAGAATTATACTTTACTTCTCTAACAGCAAAATATGCATGGCCCAGCTTGTAACCAGAGGAGGTATTTGTAGCCTGAAGGACAAAATCTTTTTTTCCTGACTGTGTGTGACAGTCCGAAGCTGATGAAGTGCTGGATGTGTCCTGCAGAAGAGATCTGTGCATCTGTGATGCATACAAAACATTGCTGGGCACTTTTTTTGATGCTTGCTGTGTGACCTGTGGAAGATGTCTGTGTTATTTCTAAGGAGGTTTCTCTCCCTTTACAGATTAAACATTGTTTGAGGGGTTTTTTTGCAAGAGGATCACATAGTAAACACTATTTATCATCTCTGAAACTGTAATTCTGCAACTGRTATTTAAAAAATTAAAAATAAAGCCCTAGTCAGGACAAAGAATTAGAGGGTTTATCTCGATTGCAGAGTAAAATTTTCCCAAATTAGTTTTATCTGGCTACACGCTCATAGGCCGAGTCTTTCATGGCGTGGGGCTGTTTGTGTAGCTAAGGAAGGTTGCTGGTTGTTTTTCTTTTCTTCCCAGATGCAGGCATTTGGAACGCTCTAGGAATATAAAGTGTTTCTTTTATGCACACCATGCTATTTTAAACCATTCAGGGAATAAAGCAGCACCAGGACACGATGCRTGGAGATCTCGTCTGGAGGATAGTCAACTCATCTGAACAATATGTTCAATACAGCAAAGACCTTGCATGAACTATATCCTGAGCGTTTATCCTGGGGACGTAACTTACGCACCCTGRTGACGTTCTGAGAATTGCTTTGTTAGATTGTGCTGTTTGCCTCCAATGCCACACTGACAGCATTAACTCTGAGCTGTTAAAACTGATGCAGATACTAGCTCTTTGTGTTGGATATCAGAAGATTACATGTGCTTTCCCAGAAGCAGGGACTTAGTAAAGACATAAAATAACTGGATTATCAGAATAGAAGGSTGGAAGTAAAGGAGTGGACTAGGAAGGCAAGCGGACAGATGATGCAGAAGGGAACTTGACAGAGTGACTAGAAAATTGTATGTTGAGATGCCACTCTAGACCAGGCAGCTTATAGTTCATGAACATTAATGGAATTTGTGTTCCAAATTTGTGAAATGTTACTGTGAACTACTAGTTTAATGTTCACAAATATGAAATAAACAAGGATGAAAAGCAGAGTACAAAGTGTTATCCAGGSCCAGTAGGTAAATGAATAGGGAGCTAAGGAAATCCAATGCTCTTTGTACAACTCCTGTAAATATACTATTTTTACTGGAATATGTTGATGATTGAGGTGTTAATTAAACAGGCATAAATCAGTATTATATTTACGTAGTAAGTAGTGAGACAGGTGAGTATCTACAGGAGGTGTCATTGAACTGAACAGCTTAAGTTTTCCTGGAGAAGCTGTTGCTGATCTTTATGTTCCCCCAAGATCTAATCTAAGAGGCATGTGAGCAACATGAGATGCATCTAACAAAACAGAGGAGGATGCAGTGGAGCAATCTTCTCCAGAGTACTATTGAAGACTTGATTCTGAGCCAAAACAATCAGAGATTAAGGTCTCTGGGAACTGTGTCATTCTCGATACATGTGACAACTTCAGCTGCTATGTAGCTTGGTCCATAAACAACTTAATGACTTTATTCAGCAGTCAAAGCTTAAATGGGTTAAAAGGCCTGAACACAAAGCCTCTAGCTGTCATTTTAAATGTAAGGATTGCTCCTAGTGTAGATTAAGCTTTTTTTTTCTTCCAGCATTGAAGAACAAGGAGCATTGAACTTAAAGAAGAAACTCTTCTGAAGCATGCTTTTAAATCCTGTTGCTAGGCTTATTTAAACATGGAGTTTCTTCTGATTTCTTCAGCTGTTTGCATCTGAAAAACAGTGAAACAGCGTGTTTGGGGTGATGCGTTGAACAGAATCCTACAGGCTGCAAATACCTTGTGACTAGCAAGCAGTGCTTTTATTTTTTTCCTCCCTCCTCTTCTACAAAAATGGAAGGATAGGACTGATTTCTCCTTCCTCCACCCACAATAAAAATACTTAAATGACAACTTCACATTAACATCAAAGACTCGTGATGTTTTCTAAGGAAAATCACAAGCACAGCTTCTTCAGGAATAACATCCTTAAACACTTGTGTAAACAAAGAAAGATGTTTCTTGCCATTAGGTTCAGTTGTAGTAAGCGCCCTTATGAAAACTGAAATCTTTAGTTTAAAGTCCATCACAGTTGGAATCCATGCATCTTCTCTGGCACAGCAGACTTTCTGTGAGGCAAGGCTCTAGCTGGTTGTTCATAGAAATAATTAGTGTCTGGAAGCTATATTTTTTCTTTTTCTGCCACATGGTTATGTGGGAAGGCATGGATTAAAAAAATACTGAAAAAGCCCAAGAATGGAGTTAGTGAAAAATGCCCCCTCAACCAAAAATATGTTGGTGTTTGATTTTAGTATAACCTGTCTAATCTAGAAGAGCAGCTTTGGTTGTTACTATCTCCATAAACAGTCCTTTCAAATTCAGGAACTGAAATGATGACGATTTCTGTTGCTGTGTGTTCAGCCTGCTGGATTCTAATCCCCAATGGTTTGTTCTCTTTTTCCAGTTTCCTGCTTCTCATAGGAAAAATCCATCCAAGGATATGTCTGTATTAGGCAAACAACCTCTGGAACGTGGGTGCCTCTGCTTTTACAGGCAGAATTCCAAGTCCTGAAAGAACATGGGACCACCAGATGATGTCTTGTTGTTGTTGAGGCTGCTGTTTTGTCTTCTTTGTTGTCCCTCTCCAGTCCATACACATGCTTATAATTTCTTGAGCTCTCCTTCCTTCCACTAAAGCTTGRGAACAATCTGCCTTCCTGATACCACAACTATCACTTCCATCCTAACTTTTTCAATAATGCAGAAAATCTAAAGTTTTTGTTTTGTACTTCACAGTGCTGTGATTTTACAAGTCYGTGCAACTATCACTCACTGAAACTGTCTTCTGCTTACGTTGTCTTTTACAGATGTGGAGGAACGGTCGGTGCCATCTTTACTTGCCCTTTGGAAGTAATAAAGACTAGGCTTCAATCTTCAAAGCTAGCCTTCCGGGCTGTGTACTACCCTCAAGTCCAGCTGGGTACCATCAGTGGGGAAGGAATGGTCAGGCCAACGTCTGTATCACCAGGACTYTTCCGAGTTCTCAAGTGAGTATTGCTCCTCCTGTCGTTGCGTGTTACTTGACACCAGTGAGCTCAGTTTGGATTCCTTTGTGCAAACATGGAATGCAGATTTTACTCCAGACTTGMACTGATGTCTGTCAGTTGGGCTTATCCATTCAGCATTGAAATGATAAATTAGTCTTTTCAAAATAGATTTTTAGAGTTCCTGGCTCTTTCTTCGAACTTCCACAGAAATTTGCCTTAGGCACTCAAAGGCTTTCCAAAGAGAATTGTTTTGTTTGGGTGTTTGGAAGTGTTATTTTTAAATAAACTCTTCAGATCTAATCTTTCTGGTAGTTGTTACATACCAGAGATCAGGAGTTTGTAGTATATTCTGTGTATTGGTATGCATTTCTGCCTGCTGGAACTATCACAGATAAAAAATGCCTTTCCTCCAGAACATTAACACAAGAGTTATCATCTTTGTCTTCTACTGGAAATCTGTTTAATTTACACTACTTGAGTAGTGGAACAGGCAAGGACTGATTAGCTAGGGCTGATTCTTTGCACAATGACTGAAGAACTGGATGAACCAAATACCCTTATCTTTCTTTCCTGCAGTCATTCCCAGATAAGTAGTTAGAGGTGCTTGTTTCTGTTCATGTTATTTACCTGGTTGATGAGGGAAGCTTTAGTTATGCCAATTCCTGTCTTGAAACTCTCATTCTTTGGGGTTTCATATAAAAGTGAAACCCTGTAGCCTTTCCTTCAACTTAAAGACAAGCACTGTAACAAGGATTCTACTTTTCTGCACTTGGTGATTTGTGTCAGCCTCCTCTTGTCTATCTTAGAAGCTGTCCCTGCTTTGAACAGGAGTTGGGACCAGGTAACCTTCAAAGTTCCCTTTCAACCTCAATGATCCCATATATTTTAAGCATTGCTTGTCTGCACTCTTGTGTGGGTGATCTGTAAGTGAAACTTTTGGCAGTGGAGGAGGGACACTTTGCAAAGCTAGTCTCTAAAATATAATGTCTAATTGGGATCTTGTGAGCTCTTGTCTGTTGCTTAGACACTTGTGATTTAATAAGCCCTCTTCTGTTTGCTGTTAGTATGTTGCTTTAGCCAATTATTATGCATCAATCCTCTCTACGTCTGTGTTGCTCATGAATTTTAGATCTTTTCTGTAGTTGAGACTGCAGTATTTGCTGTTACCATTTCAGATGTGTATTGATGGAGAGTGCAGTGCTAAATCATCTAACTTAGAACTGCTGTAGAGCCACCAGCAACTCTGAAGGCCAAATCTCTTTTTACCAAAACTGCATAGACTTATGATTCAGACCTCAAGTAAACAGAATGAGGAGTTGATTTAGATCATTGTGCACCCTAGGGTGATGCAGAGAGGTCCTGCTTAGATCAGGTAGTAGAAATGCCAAAGATAATACTGACTAGCAAAACAGGTTGAGGGATTTATGTAAGACCAACACATTTGGCAGATTGCCGGGTGAGGCTGCACAATTATATAACAGTACAGTGCTAACTCAAATTCTCTGAAGAACTGGATGGCTAGAGTCACCCTGGGACTTGAGTCTCTCTCAAATAACATTTCTTTCCCTTGCCAAAWCCTCCTTTGTCTATTCAGACTCAAGTCTAGAACAATCCATGATTCAAAGTGGAAGGCAGTGCCAGTTGCCTTGATTTCGTATTCTTCTTTTCCTTTCCACCTTTGCACTGTGCAGCACTGAACTTGAAGCAATTTTAAATACAGGAACATGGTAAAATTCAAGGTATGAGGCTCTTAACAACTACAGGAATGTGCTAGCTTCATGGTATGAGGCTCTCTCCCCATCTCAGTCTCTGAGGCTGTCCTCCTGGTAGATGGCAAATGGGTTAAGGTTGGGTCAGGCTTTTGATACATTTATTAGAGTTACTAAATGTGATGACTGTGATCTTGATTTCATTTTACCCCAGGAATTGCTCAGCTGCATGTATCACTAAGCTCTCTACCTACAGTCTTCAGAGTGTTAAGAAATGAGAGCAAAATAATCATCCTATTTGTCATTCCATTGCGGGCACTGTCCTTGAAGTACAGATAATTCTACTGATTATAGTCTTCTGACAAAATACATTAAAAAAGAGAGTGAGTGTCTTGCAGTTTACCATTTTGTACCCCTTTCTCAACCCTGGTCACACATGTATTATCAAGCAAGGGATATGACTTGGGATAGGAAAAGGGATAGGAAAATTGCACGACAAAAGAAATAGCCTTAGAACTCTACATGTAGAACTGTTCCCTAAGAGTTAAAGGGTGCTCAATGTAAAAGCCCCTTTCCTACTGTAAATAGAGAGAAAGTAGGTACTCAGGAGAGCAAGTTAAGCCYGCTGCTGAGAAGAAAGCATCCCAGAAGGACAGCCTGTTTTTGTCTAATCCGTTTAAGATTCTGATGAGTCACCCCAGCTGGAAACTGCAGTCGTGACTGTTAAGTGACAAAGAACAAGTAGCTGGTGGATCTGTCTCCTTGGAGACACTCAGCCTTGGAGCTTACACAGAAAGTTCAACTCTGCTGTGAAAAAGTGGTTCAGAAGCTCTTATATCCTCTTCTACTGAGCTTGTTTTTGGAACCTCTGGGGAACATTCCTGACAGTGCTAATGACCTGGAAAGCAAACACTGAAAAATAGGTAACTGAAACAGGTGCACGTGAACTGCCCCTGGATCCTAGGTTATCTGGGTTTTCTTGCATGGTTTTCACATGATGCCTCTTAGTTAAGAGGCTACAGCCCTCTTGTGTGCACAGAAGTCCTGATGATTACTGGACTGTACCTGACAGTCACTTGTACATGAATACTTGGCTCTTCATTGGTGTTTAGCTGTTGATTTAACCTTTATAAATACTTCTTCTGTTAGTAGTGCAAAGAACTTGTGCATAAGGTTAGTCTCTTTTGGTGAGGCATTGAGCAAAGAAAACTGCTTTGGTAACCTGGTTTGTAGCAATTGCAAAACAGTAGGGAAACACCATCTGGTCTTCTCTTCTTTAGAGCAGATCCTGAAGTCTGCTCAGAGTCGTTCACAGCTGTGCGTTTGGGGTTCCTTTGGGAAGCATGGTTGCAAACTCTTGACTGTCCTCAAAACCCAAACATTTGTTCCTAAGCTACTTGATGAAACATAGACTATAGAGCAGCTGTGACCTGCGACTTTCATTGTGGGTGTTGCAGAGCAGAAAAATGACAAAATAATGGAGAAGGGGATGTGGGTTCCATTTTTTGTCATGTTGTACAGGAAGAAAAAAGTAAATAATAAAAATTTCTGAACCACTTAGGTAAAGAGAATGCCAAAAATACTTTTGAATACTTTATTTTTTTTTTAAACAGAGTCAAATAGTCTTGCATTCAGTTGCACTCTTCAGTTTCTGACAGCTTTCAAAGAATGGGAAATATAGCCCTGTGTCATTTGGCACACACAGATTTGCCTCTAGTGCACTGATTTTTACTGCTTGGTGGTTTTTATTCAGTGATGTCTTACTTTGCTAATTTGCAATTAAATTATGTGGTCTGAGAGTTAACAGGTTCACAATTAATACTTTTTTTTTTTTTTTAGCATAGTTCTTTTTGCCTGACTATGGGCAGGAACAAGAAACAGAACTATTAACCCAAATACTTTTTTTTTCCCTGTTTGTTTTTGTTTTAAGGTCAATTCTGGAAAAAGAAGGACCAAGGTCACTCTTCCGAGGGCTGGGTCCAAACCTGGTTGGAGTTGCACCATCAAGGTAAATAGTTAAACTCTTGCCAGAGGACATATTTAAAGGCACCAACCCAAGTGTTACATCATAAATGTAGTGTAAATAAATGCACTGTATAAAAAGAACAAAGTTATCCAGTTTTTAAATGARGCTTGTGAAGCAGTTTCAGACTGCATGGAGTGTGTGTGTGTGTTATATATCAAGAAGTCAGTGCCTGTCTTCATACCAATTAAACCTGTATGTGACATATCTACCGTTTTCTGATGGATTGTCTAAATTTTGTGCATTTATCTTAGCAGCTTCTTTTGATCTTTGCTTTCTGTTGCCAGTGGAACTCCTCCTTTGCTTATGCCATATGATGCTGTCCTCAGGAAAGAAAAAGAGGAGAGGTTTTAGCCTGGCATTAAAAGACATAACATATTTTTAAAGGCATTTAAGTGGCTTTTGCAGCGATTCAAGGAATTGCTTGGGAAAACAGAAGAATGTAGATGCAGAAAAAAAATGTAGCTTAATGTTTTCATTTCTCTAATAGGATCTGCCAGTTACCTGTGAATACATAGTGTWTGGCAAACACTTCAACAGTGGCCAGATGCCAGGGGGAGATGGGGGTACCTTTCTAGGACTTGATTGCCCCAACTCTACTCAGATGAAAAACTGAAGAGATGTGGGGAGGAAATAGGGACACACACTTGTATAGTTTAAAAAAAAAAAAAAGTATTTTTTCTTATGTTTGGAAGTCTTGCAGGCACCTAGTGTTTGTTTTCCACACATACCTAAAGCTGTCACATTCCTGGCAGGGCTGAAGAGCTCCGTACCTAGCTAATACCAAAGTTGCTTAGTGATCTGGAAAGCAGTCAGATGCTCTTTGCCAGAAATTGAACCAGTTAAAAGAAAAAAAATAAAAGCCTCCAAGGTTGATGTGCTCCCTCTTTGGCATCATAGCCTGGGAGATAGGATGCCCACCTGGAAGTGGGGAATCCATACAGGTAGTCTTTGCAGTAGATATCTGAGTCCCAGACTGCTTTTTCATACAGCTGGCTTGTGTTCCTTCATACTCCTCCTTAAACTTTAAATAAAGTACTTGGCGGCTATGCTTGAGTTTCCACAAACTTTTCTGTAGCATTTGCCTTCAAGGAGTTGTGCTCTGAATAYAGTTCAGGCAGCTTCTTACGTTGACTGTTGCAGATCCTGCTCTGAGTTTCTGTCTGTTCAAATATATTAGAGATTTAAGGCATGTAAGAGYCTGCATTTCAGTTCAGGATTAAGTGTTATAAGCGTGAGTGCTATTTCAGGATGAAATTTAGGGAAAACATGGCACTGAGAAGGAAAGTGACATTTCTAAGGTTGCAAAGTATGTTTAAAAATGGAGGTGATGTTAGTATCTAGTTCAACTGGCTTTGTCCAACGACTGTGTGCCTCCCATTTCAGACTCTATGCAAGAGTAARACCTTTCTATACGGTGGCTATCGAGCCAGATAGTGGCATTACAGTGTAGCAAAAGAGACCTTGTAGATTGAAGCAGTCATGGGGAGGCCCCTTTGGTGAATGCTTTTTATTGGGAGGGAGGGGAGACTACAGGAGGGGAAGCTGGGAGAGGGAAAGATGGCAACGTATCTAATTTGATGTCCTCTGTATTAGATCGCTTTCCCCCCTCCCTCCTTTTCTTGGTGCAGGGCTGTCTATTTTGCATGCTACTCCAAAGCCAAGGAGCGATTTAATGGCATCTTCGTGCCCAACACCAACATYGTGCACATTTGCTCTGCAGGTTCTGCAGGTATGTATTAGTAATTCATCTTTCAAATGGTTCCCGTGCTTCAGCCACCCACCAGCAGCCTGTGCACATATTRGTATCTGTGGCTCTGGGATATCCCTTAATTCTGTAAAGTGTGTATTCAAAGCTGTTATTGCCACAAGACCTGTTCTCTTGCTCTCAGAAGTTRGAAAATCAGTTGAATAAGGCAGACACTGGAATCTTAGTCAGCCTGTAAAGGACCTAGRCTAATAGGACAGTCTTTATTGTGAGAGTTCTGGATAATTTTGATATATGAACGAGTTCAGAGGCCACTGTATGGCTCATTCTGGAAACATGTACTTCATCACATATGCACCAGCAGTTGTTAGAACCTATTGCAATGTGTACCACGGGTTTCTTTTTCAGAAACATGTCTAGCAGTGATCCCTATAAAAGGGTGAGGTCAGGAGAGGTGACTAAAGTTCACAAGACAACAATATGTAAAAGACACTTCTAATGAGCCAAAAATTCAGAGACTATTTAAAAAACTGCTAGGCTGGAAACAGTCCTCTCAAACAAACAAAACAGGAGTACTTGKCAAGTTTTTCTAGGGACTGTTAAGGAAAACTCTTCTGAAGAACTAAGTTGGTGCTTCATATCTTTGCTAAAAAAGTAAATCTGCTTTTTTGTAATATCAAAACAACCAGCTATCAGGACAACCCAAAGGAGGYTGGTTTTGCATAATAAAAGGTTTTGCATGTGTTTGTTACATAATTTAGTTGTAAAGGAAGCCTTGACCGCGTCTTCATAAAGCCATTCAGAAGTATTTGAGGGACAAAGGGAAGGCACATACAGACTTTGCAGAAGAGCCTGGTATACCTACCATACATACATACATGTGTGGATGTGTGTATATATATTATTGTTCAACACTTAAGCTTTTTTCCCCGCTGAAATATTTCAGTAATATGAAATGAAATGATGAAATATTGCAGTAATATTTCAGTAACCAGTAAAATATATCAAYAAAACTTTGATACTGTTTTAGCCAAGTTGTTATGGTTTACTGTTATGGTTATGKTTTTTTTTCTTCTACCATGGGGAAAATAGTGTTTGTTGTAGGAAGATTACTCTGAGATCTCTAGTACTCCAAGCTTCAGTTACCAGAGAGATCATTAAAAACAATCTCTCCAAACTATCCTCTTTAGATCTGGGTATATGGGTAGGTTTTGTTCATGAGATGACTCAATCGCACCACCTAGAGCCTTGGGTTGGAATGGGGGGAAAAAATATCCATTTTCTCCATAGTTTTCTTTTCATCTCTTATTTACTGACTGGGTTTTACAGTAAAGTAAGATACCTGGTATACAKCAGGCTTCAGGTACATAAAATACCTATTGATACCAGGTGCAAAAGTGAAGCATCCTGTAAGAAAACACAAAGGAAGTGTTCAGTGCCTTCTGAAGGTTAATGTARCATCATTCTCTGGCAAGAAAGAGGTGGTAAGTCAAACTTGCATGTCTTTTGAAACCTCAGGATAGAGCAGGTAAATAGAACTGTGCAGTGGAAACTCATATTGGTTCATTTTTTTCATATTTGCTAAGATTCGTATTTTCCAGTACAGATTATCAGCCTAGTTTAAGCTATATTTTTTTTTCTTCTTTTTTAGCCTTTATCACAAATTCCCTGATGAATCCRATATGGATGGTGAAAACCAGAATGCAGCTAGAACGGAAGTAAGTGCTTGATTGAGAGAGACTGCAYGGTTAAGGGAGGCTCTGGAAGGTCAAACTTTGACCTTCTTACTCATGGCTCTTCAGACCTTGGTGGATTTTGCTGTTGTTTCCTYGACAATCAGTCTGTCTTTCAAGCCTCCATCCTTTTGCCTGTCCAGAATAAAGGTTCTGGATGTYGTACTTTGCAGACTTACTACTGAGAAGAAAGTATAGGTTGCTGAGTTGGACTGAGTTTCTGTTTTCACCATAGGTCTTATGGTAATTGGGTCATAGCATTAATTTATTTCTCCTCAGATCCCTGCTTATAAAATCTTGTGTATCTCAAGTATTGATGGTGCAGATAAATACATMAAAAAATGTGAGGTGCTTTGATACCACAATAATAGAGACTAAGGAAGTGTCACGTGGGAGCCTGAGCAGGAGGTTGCAATCTGTCCCATTTAGCAACACAGCTAGCACTGGCCTTGGGTCATACAGATGCGTATTACTGCAACAAATGGTGGTRTAAATACATGGCTTGCTGCCTGCGAACACAAAAGGTGATGTGTTTTAAAATTCTAATGAAGCAGCATTTGTTTTGCYTCATAAAACATTCTCAAGATTGCAAGATTCCACTGCTATAGTATAATGCTCTGTTGCRTCCTTCAGGATTGTATTACTGTTAACTACACATTCTGGAAGCAGAGAGGGAATTGGGCAGTAATAGATTTTGGGTCCAGTGATCTGTGGTCACTGGAGGATATTGAAGCAATGAGGGCCTCTGTTAGCAATGGAGATTCCTTTCTGCAAGGACGTGTTAGGTAGAAGGATCCTTTAAGACACTACAATCTGTAAATAATTTATAAGCRTTAATTCTAACACTTGAGGCTAGCAATTTGAATTGAATGCTGCCCCTTAAACTGAAGGATCATTTTTTATATAGGAGACCTGTCTCKTGGCCTGCTGATGGTGGCCGTAAAGGGAATTGCTGGAAAAACCAAGGGTGTTCTCTTAGCATGATGGTCCTCCTCTGTGCAGCATTTCTGGAAGATCTTTGCATTTGGCTAGTTAAAAAAAGCTATACTGAAAGCCATGAGTGTTTTTTTTTTCTTTTTTTTCCGTGTGTATGTGTGTGTGTATATATATATGTGTATATATATATACACACATATATAAAAATATATATATAGTAAATTGTATTCATCRTGTGCTCTGTTTTGTTTTTGTGTTCTTTGTTTTTTAGAGTCCGGGGTTCAAAGCCAATGAATGCTTTACAGTGTGCTAGATACGTTTACAAGACAGAAGGTATCCGTGGCTTCTATAGAGGCTTGACTGCCTCCTATGCTGGGATTTCTGAGACCATTATCTGCTTTGCTATTTATGAAAGCTTAAAGAAGCACTTAAAGGAAGTGCAGCTGCCCCCTTCTCCTAGTAATGGGACCGAAAGGAACTCCACAAACTTCTTCGGACTGATGTTTGCTGCTGCTGTTTCCAAGGGCTGTGCTTCCTGCATTGCTTATCCACACGGTATGTTAACTTTTCCATTTATGAGTGCAGCTGAACAGCTCTTCAGCTGTTCTCTCGAGTTTGAGCTGAACGATGATCTGTAGGGCTGTAAAWTTTTTCTTCATTTCAATGCCCAAATGCATGTTAGAGTGGTGTATGTATATATGTTAGTATTTTCAGAACTGGTCTCATTATTTTTGATTAGCCACATTGTTGATTGGGACTTCCTGATTTAAAAAGAGCTCAAAAAAAAAAAATGCCTTCAACTTCAGTTCTCATTAGTAACCTCTCTGCCTGTGTCCCCACTATACTTGGGAATCTATATATCAGTTTATAGAAGGGTGAACCGTAGTGCTGTACAGTTTGTGAAAGTGCTTTTTGCATAAGGTGAAGGTTTGTGTGTTTGCCGACAGGAAAAGGGTGGTGGAAAACACTTATAGCTTACATCTTGTGAGTAGGATTATKGTGTTGGATAGGTGGGAACGCCTTCATGGTTATATAGAAAGAGGCATTAGCTCTGTGAGCAAATTTAGTTCTACAGATGCTTGAACGAGCAAATAATCCAATCATTCCCCATGAAAGAGAACTCGTCTTTCACCTTGTCTCGCCCAAAGGGCGATGTGTACGGGATTTGCAGACTGAAGGTACTGCCTGGCAAACAACTGCTGGGGAAGGTTCGGATGACCTTGGGCAGTGTAAACGCTTTCCTGGTCTCAGCATGCCTCTCAATGGGAAGATACAAGTCATATTAACTCCAGGTTCTCTCACTTTCCTGCAGAGGTCATACGGACACGGCTGCGAGAAGAAGGCACGAAGTACAAGGCTTTCATTCAGACGGCCCGGCTGGTGGCACGTGAGGAGGGCTATCTTGCTTTCTATAGAGGACTCTTTGCCCAGCTCATCCGGCAGATACCAAACACAGCCATTGTGTTGTCCACCTACGAGYTAATCGTGTATTTGTTAGAAGACCATGCAAAGTAGCAGAACCAAGACTACTCTTACGGACTGTAGACCAATTTTTTCATTGAACAAATAGTCCTTTAAGAGACTGATGCGGGTGACAGTGCTGGTGAAAACCTATGAGTCTCTGATTACCTGCTGGATATTTTCCTTTTGGATTCATGCTTTCTGAAAGGTCTCAACTCATTAACGTTAATAGTTAATTATAACTTTTTTTTAACTTAATGATAAAAATKAAACAGCTACTAAATTAAATTACACTATTTAATTTAAGTATATGTTTGTCCTTTTCCTTAAGCACAGCCATATGTGGTCAAGGAATGTACCTTGTACTATAAAGTGATCTCTTGGACTGATGTTCATTAAAACTATATTAAAACAGAAAAGGAACTGGTTTGGAAATGTGAAACTCAGGCTTCCTAYCACTGGTGTCCTGTTGCTTTTTAACACTGTAATAGCCCAAATCACTTCGAGAGTTCTTCACTGTTGTTCAAGGTGCATCATACTCATTGCTATAGGACCTTCCTGGGATGTTCAAGTGGGACAACTCTGTATTGCTCTTTAGTTAGAAGTGTTCACACCAGAATTGCTTAGAAAAGCTACCTGCCTTGGCAGCATCACTGAAATAGAGTTGTGGGAGGCTCTTCAGTAAAACTTAAATTGCTTAATTACTTAAAACTTAATTACTGTGCACAACTATGGCCTTAGATACATGTTTGAGTTATTGTGTGTAAGTTAATCTCTTATTGACTGGCTACTTTTAGATGAGAGCATCTGATAGGACCCCAGCTTTAAGGAGTGTGCATCCATTTTTGGATTCTGCTTTGCAGTATGATGTTTGACAATCACTTTTGATACCATTTGTAGAGCAGTGCTTCTGGGTGGGAATGAGATGTTATCTCATGGACATACCACGGGAGTTAAGATAAATACCCCAAAATCCACATTTTCTGTAAATAGTTCCTTTATGTCACCGCTGACTTCAGTATTGAGGGAAAGAAAGATCTGCTGGTCTAGTACAGAACAGCTCTTCTATTTGTTCCTCACAGATACAGYACTTGCCTTCTCCTCCCCAGGCACAGTATCAAAGGGGTATTTTTCAGCAGCAGCATGAAGTTCTTGCAGTCATAAACAAGATGCACTGCATACCTGAGATAGTAATTTCATAAATGTGCTTCTTTCCTTAGTACGACTCCTATTGCAGCAATTCCGTGATGCAAGTATTGTCTATAGTTCCTGATAGTGCTGGAGTAAAATACTCTAGAATTTAAGGTTAGTTTTGGGCTTTGCTTTGGTTGTGCTATGCTCTCCTATTCATTAGTGTCATTTGCTTTGACAGCTGAGACAAATGCTACAACACTTGAGCCCAGCTTCAGCCTTCCCTGCTGTTGAACTGAACAAAAAGCCTCTCATGACTTGAGCAGGTGTTGAGTTCTTGAGCATAAGCAAGTGTGCATGGACACCCCTGACCTCAAGACTTGTGCACAGCAAAGGTGATGTGTGGAGTTGGATTGTGCAAGCATTAGGAAGCAGCCTAGTAGTGAGTAGGGCTCTTTTGTAAGCGTTTTGTAAGCATTTTTTCAGGYTATTATTTTTTGTAGAAATGTAATTAGTTGATAAATGGATGCAAACCTTCACTGGAACCTAGTTGGTACTAGGTACCTACACTGGGACTGTGTGTCATATATGACATCAGTGTGATGGTGAAGCACACTGCAAAGAGGGAGTGGGAAGTGTGTGTGTATATACACCTCATAATGAGGCAAAAAGATGCAAAGAATAACTGATTTCTGCAATGTCTCACCAAAAAGAACATAACACTTTACCCTTAAGCTAAAATAAGAAACAGTTGAGTAACTAAAAATGAGCATTTTTTAAAAAATAGAGTTGATGAGCAGCAAAAGCTTTAAAGCCTCCTCATAGGAGTCAGAAACTGTCACACATGCTGGTACTATTTTTGATAACCAGGCCACTGGTACTGCTGCTTTATAACTTTTTTTTTTCCCTGAGATTTGTCGTCTTAAATTAGGGTTTTTTTGTACTTAAAGTACTGTGGCTTTAGCAAATGTGTGGATTTCTGATMCCTTTTGAGAATAAGGGGAGGAAACTGAATGTCTGAAGAGATTGGGACTGGGAAGTGTGAAAGCAGATTTGTGCACCAGTTGAATCTGGTGGAGAAGGAAGAATTCAGATGTATTTTATACATTGTTTGAGCTTTGCTACCAGCCCTGACAATCTTAATTGGATGGGGATTTGATAAGCTGTACTGGGAGCTAACAGCACTTTTGAATTAGTAATTTATTTATCCTCTTTGCCAGAATCCTAAAAATCCCACCAAGTCTGAACTCCTTAACCCTGGAAGAGCTARCATATTCAGCTGATGTTCTCTGAGCTGTACCACTGAGCAGGGAGCAAGCCTGTTGCCCAGAGGGAACATTTGGGAATAGTTCTTCCAAAGGGATATGTGAATTTAAAAATAACTGACCGCTCTTTGGTTCTGAAAGAAAAATGCCAAGCATTTTTCACTGTCCATGCCACTTTTACAGCTTCCCCTGAACATGAGCTYCATGGCAAGCAGGTGAACCGGTCACTCGATAGGGATTCCTGGACCTTTCGAAGACCCCAGACGTGAGTTCTCAGGTGAGGAAGCCTTGKGCTTATCTGGAATGATCACAAAGTTTCCATTAACTTTATCAGGACCGTGTCTGCTCCCATTCATAAATGAGCCAAACAATGGGGGGAAGGGATGGGAAAAATTTGTGCCCATTCCTTTTACCAAGAGGAAATAACCACTGTTATTCWGTGAGAAACTTTTCTACGGTGAAATTGATGGAGCAGATGGGAGAGTTAGGACCCAAACCACATGTGAGACAAGTTTAAGAATACAGCTTGCTTTAARTATAAATACTTGCCTACAAAGAGCTCTGCTTTAGCCTAACCAGGACTGATTCCACAGTCCCTTTGCAGTTTTTAAAACGTTAGGTTGGGACAACTTGGTTCCCCTGGATTTTAGCCGTTTCTGTGACACTGAGGCCTTTTTTGTTTGTTTTCAACCAGGAGGGAGAGCTGTGCGGTTTGAGGCAGGGTCAGAGCCTTGTTTCGGACAGGGCTTCCCCCTCGCCCGCGTGCAAAAGCGGGACACGGCTGCCCCGGCTCCGTACGGACGGGGATCCACAGGGCACGGCTGCCCCAGTCCCAGCTCCGTACTGGGAATTCTCCGACGGGAATCCATGGGGATCCACGGGCACGTGGCACGGTAAGCACGGCTGCCCTGCCCAAGGCAGGCGCCACGGGACCCTTCTGAGGGAGGATTCGTGTTTTTCGGTCCACTTGCCGGGTTCATCCGTGCAAGGAGGGAGAGGCAAAGCGCGGAGCAGCAGCCCCCGACCTCCGGCTCGCGGGTAACTGCCGCACRGGCCCCCACCGCCATCCCCGCCGCGCTTGGTGGAACAGCCCTGGCTGAAGCACCATGACACCCGCACCCCAGAAAGCCACCCCAGCAGGGCGACACCTCCTGCTCTGACCCCCTGCGAGGCTCCCGCGCTGTCCTTGGAAGCACCTTCCCCTCCTGCGGGGAGCACCGGGAGCCCTGCGGTGCCAGGGAGCCTCCCTCGTGCGTGGGCCGCGGCTCCTGGCTCGCTGCCCCCCGGCTCCGCGGGGCTGCCTCAGCACGCCTCGGCCTCCCCCCGCCGCCCACGCGGCCGCCCGCGCCCGCAGCACGCTCGAGCCCGCTGCCCCCCCGCCCGCTGCCGGGAGCGTGACTGCGGCTGCGGGGCGGCC
>PTEX01000203.1:538224-575655 GCA_003342815.1 Eudromia elegans
GGAGCCCGCGCGCTGCTCGCCCGCTGCCCCGCCGGCCTCGGCGTCACCGTGTGCGCCGCCGCCGCCGGGCTGCTGCTCTGCCGCCTCGCGCGGAGGTACGAGACGGGCCGGGGCTGCCGCGGGGCCCGGCCGGGCCGCCCGTGTGCCGGGATACCGAGAGCGGGAACCCCGGGGGCACCAGCGCCAGSGACCGGCTCCCCTCGCGTCTCCCCTTCCCTTCCCTCCGCCTATAAATCGCTTCGTGTCTTTGTGTTCCAGAGCCGAGCGCCCAGGACATCCTGCAGCGGGAGCCGCGCTTAAAAAAAAAGCCTAGAGCATCTTCCAGCAGCGCGCAGCCCGGCGCCGCCATCGCCGGCGGTGCCGCGGGCCCTTAGGGTGCTGTGGGTCTTGCTGTGTTCCCATTTGGTTGTGTTTCTGGTGGTGTTTTTTGAGGCAGAAGGAGAGTTTTGCTTCGTTTTTGTGGGGGGGTGTGTGATTTGGAGGTGAAGTTTTGAGGTGAAGGTGCTACCTGGAAAACAGGGTTGCAAGGTGAGGTTAACGCTGCAGATGTCAAAGTTGATGCTTAGGGACCCAAAAAACCCATCTTGGCTTGTTCTGTTTGTATTTGCTTGGGGCATCTATCATCTCGGGACAAACTTRCCCAGGTTAACTGAAAAGCAAGGTTTCTGACGTGCTTGGAGTGATAGGTGTGCTCAGCCCAGCCTGCCTTGAAATGGGGGTAGAAAAGGCTGTGTGGAGAAAGGGGTGTTTTTAGATGGCGTAGCAAAGCAGATTTTAGCAGCCTGCTCTTCTCCAAGGTGCCTCTGCTGGAGTGAAGGGAGGCCCCGAGGGCTGGTTGTGATGAGGTTCGCTTACAGGTTACGCTTTGAAACAGGAGCAAGGTATCAGCCACGRAACGCTGCAAGCTTGCTCTAAAACGCTTGCAGTTTATAGAGCCGTAGAAATAGGTCGGTGGTATATTAGCCTGTATACAATACTTGGCGTTTCAATTGCGTGTCTTGAGCAGCTAAGGAACACCAGCGGCCTAAAGCAATCCTTGGTGAAAGGGGCAGCGTTTCTCTGACCCCGTTGCCTTTTGAGGCAAGAGATTTGACCTGGTTTGCTGAAGTTCATCAAATAGAATGGAAAGAATTTCTTTCCATTCAATTCTGTGGCATGGAAGGAATTTATTTCCAGGTCCTTGAAAAATGCTGCTGGATTGTAAATATTTCTAGGAGGTAGCCTTGGTAGGATTTGTGCTCTTCAATATATTTGTGCTCTTCAGTACTATTCTGATATTGCCTAACTTCTTACTTTGCCTTAGTAAATGAGTCTTTGAAAAYTATGGAGGGACTTGGGTTTATAAGGGACTGATTCAATTGCAGACCCGATGCTGCTGTTTCATTTGGTGTTAATGATGTGATGCGGCTCTGCTCAGTTTTCAGAATGTGCTTGTATATCTAGCAAGGTACCTTTATCACAATAGCTTCAGCCCCTGTAGAAAAGGAAATGCAGCATGTAAGAATAACAGCTGACCAGAAAGTGTTCTTGCAGTAGCTGTCAACGTATGAAATTTTACTGCTTTAACCATGCCAACATACAAGAAAGGAAAACCTTATGTCTGTGGTCTTGCTCTTGAACTGTTGTGTTCGTTACCTGTTGATGGAAGTCTGGTTGCTGAGTTCAGACCAGAAGTTAGAGCCTCTTTYCCTTTTGTGYCCCTTCTCTATTAATGTAAATTGCATTAATGTATTARTGTAAATTACCCCGTGAGGATCTCTTGTTGAGGGTRTTTGGGTCAGTGGKTAGWGTCRCAGCGAGTTGTCATCATCTTCTACRAGCAGAGTCAGGGTAAGCCAGCACCCGTTCTGAAACTGCTGTAGCAGTTTGGGGAATTGCCRTGCTGGGAGGTCCCTCATTASACCCTTCTGGAGGGTCCTCTCAATGCAGAGCACGAAAATTGCTGCTTCCCGTRTCCCCAGAACTGCAGTTTTGCAGATGGCGACGTTTGGGGCGGACAGCGTGAGCTGCGAGCCCGTGTCSCTGCCTGGGTGCCCTGGGCACCCTCTTGCTTGTTAAGAGGACAGTATGACCCTAGAGGCAGGCTGTGCTGCAAGGGATGACACTGCTTGGAGAGGAACCTGGCCGTGTGGCTAAATCTTCAGCCCTGCCTGCAACTGCTCCTTGGGGCAAGTGTGTCTGCCATGGCTTTTGCCTGCTGGAGTCCGGGCAGCTGGGCCGCTTTCATCTCATGCTGGAAAGTGGCAGATCCCTCTGGCAGGTGCCTTCAGATCCCAAGGGATCTGTGCAAAGTGCCTCTCCTCCTGGGTGCTTTTCCTCCAGCTTTGCTGGCATAGCTGTCTGCGTAATTGCTCAGTTGTGYCAGAATTAAGTGTTTTGCTTTAGAGTGCATTTGGTGTAGATCTGCTGCTTATTTTAGTCCTTGGCAGAAGAYAGGGGTAACCCGTCTCAGAATTGCATATTCCCCTGTGGGCTTCTTTAAGAATACAGAAAACCTCAGATCCACATCTCGGCCTAGCAGTGGCGGAGGAAAAATAAAAAGGGATAGATAAAAATATTTCCAAAACCTTTTCTTAAAGGTAACTCATTTGTTCTGCACTGGTGATTAAGCTGTATTCTGATGTAATTCTGTCGTTCTGGCAGCCCATTYAAAGTAGGAGTGTGAGCAGACCTTAAATAAGTGCCTCAGGGTGGAATGGTGGGGAGTCTGGGGGAGTCCTGAAGGCAGCTTCTCCCTGGAAATTGTCCCCTTATCTTACATGAAAGAAAAATGAGTCTGTGGCTGCACGCACTATATGCAGAGCAGAAAACCTGTTYGCCCAAATGAAGGAATCAGTCTCATAAATGTACATATCATATTGTCTGCACGGGATCYGACTTGTACCTGTTGATCACGTAATCGACTTTACTCCTGGTCTGAAGCCTGTCGTCGTCGTGCTCGAGTGAAGCTCTTCTGCCTGCAGAGCCCTTAATCCGGGCCGGGCCGTTGTCCCCGCCGGTGGCTGCGCTCGGTCAGCTGCCAGCGCGGGCCCGCRGCGCGGTAACCCAATCACTGCTTGCTGCTCAGGTTTTATTTTGCACCGTGGCTCTTTCTCCAGTGAAGCTAATTCAAGTTAATGCGGTCTTAGATTATAAAGTCCCTACAGATGGTTTACCTAGTGGTTTTGTAAAGGATTAAGCACGTGGTAAAKGCTTATGTAGGTTTTACTGTGAAGGAAGAAACTAATGTATTTTCTCTTTCCAAATTTTATTTAGCAAAAATAGACTTCATGACAACACTAAAATCAGTCCAGCAGTTCTTTTGTGTGTTCCTTAAATGAGCTTACTTGAAGGACTGCTAGATAAACAACAGAAGGAGCATTTTTGATCTCACTAGGACATTATAGCCCCAAATTTAGCATTATCAGTTTCCTCATAACAGGATATCTGGCTCTGGAAACAATGTATTTAATCACTGCTTGAATTCAGTCAAGGTATTTTATAGTTCCAAAGTCTCAATCCTTATAGTCCATTATTTAAGAGTTTCTCCAAATTACTTAGTTGTTTTAGCCCCTCTTGGTTACTAGAATAGTAGCCCCTTACCTATATGTTCTTGCCATAAATGACTTTTTCTTGCCTTTCTGCATCCAGCAGGTTAGAAACTTCTGTTTTTCACACCTATTTCTATGGCAACAGATTATAGGCTTACAAAGGGAGGATTATGATTTTTTTATCCTAAGTAATCCAGGGGTTAAAGATTCCCTTTGCATACATTGTTGGAATGAAGGGCTACTATTTAACCCTTAGTAGCACTTCCTTAACTGCAGGAATGAAAAGGAGGATGTTCTTTGGAAGAAATGGAAAGGTCCTGAGTGTACCAGCAATTCAATCTCTGATATTAGCAACTTCTCAGATAGGTTGGGTATTGGCTCGTTTGTGTTTTGGTTTCACAGCCTGGATGMTCTGCTGCTTTTCTGCCCTGTGCTTTCCAGTTCTCTGTCACTTTTGAAATTAGTGCTTCTCTCTGCAGTGTCGTCATGGATGGGAAGGCAGATGCAGGCTTGGGTGTAACGTGTCCTGTTTTCATAGATGCTAGAGGACATCTCCACAGCAGCATGAAGGTGGGACTGTGACGCTTGCTGCAGCACCYGTACTGGTTCAGGGACAACTGGGCATTTTATTGTGCAATAGCATACATCAGAGAATGGAATTGAAGATATTTCTCCTATGTTCAAGGTGACGGAGAACTTGTTTCCTGGTGGTTAACATGCAAAAGCCTCTGCCTTATGTTTCTACTGCTTTTGCACCCGTGATGGTGAGATGAAACAAGCACAAATAGGTGTTGCAGTTCTTCCCTCATGCTGCTGTTGACACATGATCTGCCCGGCGCTCAGACCGCGGTAGCTCGTGGGTAGCTTGGACTGGCCACTGAGTCTGCTCTGGGTATTATTTTATTTCTGGTCTGCTTTAATGGTGGTATTTTTAACCAGCAGATCAGCTACTGCTTTGAGCTTCCTTGGCAGTGAACCAGAGTTGAGCAGAGAATATTCATCTTGGGRGGAGTGTGGGTGCATGTGTCTATTTAGAGAGGGAATCTGTCACCCCAGTAGCTCCAGCCCTTTTCCTTTAGCGTCTGAGAGAGAACCCTTTGTGTATTCTGGCTTTTTAGACTCCTGTGCTTCATTTTTGAGCTTATTCTTGTTATTGACAGTTAAAAAGGAGGCCCAAGCACCCCTTGAGGGTTAGGTATTTTAGAAAACAATATTTTAAGAGGTGGTCTGTGGAAATGGGAGGGGAGGAAGGATCTTAATTGTAGACATTCAGCAGCAGAGATGGTGGTTGAGAAAGATGCGCCCRTAGCTATGAGCAGAACCCCCTGGCTGTTTGGTTGCAAGGTGCCAGATGATGTTTCTGTAGCACTCAATTTCTGTAGATGTTTCCTTGCAAAATACTGTAGTAGTAGAGAAATTGCCCCCAACTTATGTGTGCTTAAGCTGCTGCTGTTTGCCCCACTGCTCGGTTGATTTCATTGCTGCTTTAGATGCATGTGTCACCTTGTCAAGCAGCTCTGTTTCCCCAGACACAAATGGGTTCCTGGGGTCCTGTTTTATCTACTGGTTGTGTTGCTTGACCTGTCAGGTGACTTCCTTTCAAGTCTTACTCCTAGGCTTGAGACAAATGCAAACCTTTTGTAGCAGGCAGGGCCCCARAAATCAGGGAAGATATGTTCATTCCTCATTTTTTTTCTTAGTTATCTAGTGCCATGTGAAGAAGCATCTTCTTATGCTGAACCCTGGGCTAATTTGTTCTGCCTTTGTCCTTGAGGAACTCTGTAGCAAACTGGGCAGGCAGGAATTTGACCACATGAGCTCCCTTCCTCCTTTTTTGAATATCGTCTCATGCAGTTCCTACAGTACAACTCCCACTTCCCATGGAAACGGTGACAATCGGGAATGGGTGCCAGAATTCTGTATCATACAGCATTACTAGCTAATGCTGATGACTGTAGAGATGATTTGCTCAGAAAAAATAGCACGATGGGTTGTTCATAGGTCTGTTACTAGCACAAAGAGATATTAGCATCAGGCAAAAATACATTTCTGCTTTAAAAATGTACCTTCTTACTCCTAAAACGTTTGTTGTGGGTCATGCTGTTAAAGATGCCGARTGGGAAGGCTAATGGTTATTCCACRTTGTCTTRCTCTTCCCAGTTTGAAAGCCCTTGCTTTCCTTTGGATTGGGAAGATTCMGAGTTGATGTGTAATGTCTTTCTGTTCCTAACAGGAAGAAGCCCACGCAYGTGACAGTGAACTGCTGGTTTTGTAACCAGGACACGGTGGTGCCATATGGGAATCGCAACTGCTGGGATTGCCCCAACTGTGAGCAGTACAACGGCTTCCAAGAGGTATTTTACAAGAGTTCCTTGCAGGGTAGCTCGAAAGATACATACTCCATGGAGCAGTGCTTGGGAGCCAAAATTCTGCTCCCAATTTAAGATGCTGTGGGCCTGGTGCAGGGGAATATTCAGCAATTTCATGGCTGGCAGCTCTGCGGAGCACTTGTGAGCTCAGCAGGCAATCGCTCACTTAAATTTGAGCAAGATTCTGTGTGCAGAGGGATGTGCTGGCGCAGAATGATAGCGGCAAATTCCTTGCTTCAGAGGTCAGAGAGGGCCTTGATATTTTCACCAGTATCACATAAGAATCTTTTTATTTTGTGGCACCATTATTTTTCTCTGATTTTTGTGTTTGGAAACAAATGAGTTACTGTGCTTAAGGTATGGAAAAGACAAGGTCTGTCTTAAGCCAAAAAAAAGAAAAGAAAAAACCACTTGCAAGTGCTTTACGTAAGGGTAGATGTGGGAGAAGATATGACATCTTTCGTTGTCTTTACACATATTTCTTTTTTTGTGGAGGAGGAAGCAGTGGCAGTGCTCGGGGATCTCTGAAGAGCCCAGGAAGACCTGATTTTGATTTTTAGGAATGCTTGCTTACTCTTTTTTTCCCCRTCTGCTTTTTTTTGTCAGAATGGAGACTACAACAAACCCATCCCTGCTCAGTACATGGAACATCTTAACCATGTTGTGTCAGGTGCTACCACTTTCTGTGATCCTACCAAACCCCAGCAGTGGGTGAGCAGCCAAATTTTGCTTTGCAAGAAATGC
This sequence comes from Eudromia elegans, assembly GCA_003342815.1. Classification (NCBI taxonomy): domain Eukaryota; kingdom Metazoa; phylum Chordata; class Aves; order Tinamiformes; family Tinamidae; genus Eudromia; species Eudromia elegans. Next base: position 544,868 of record PTEX01000203.1, read on the forward strand.
AACAACCATCAAACCACAAAGATCAAGCAGCTGGCATCATTCTCACCAAGGGAGGAGGTAAGTGTTACTTAGACCTTCTCATGATTTAATGTGTGTGGATGTTGGTGTCTTCCCTTCACAGTTCATGGCTTCCCACCTCTGAAAGTCCGAGCTGCTGCAAGCCTTTGGATGGCTGCATTGCTGCTTTCCACTTTCTGGCTTCTAGAGGAAGCTGTGTGTGATTTGCACAGAGATAAATAGACCCTGACCTTTTGCTTTTCCTCTGCACTCCCTGCTGTGTTCATTCAGAGGCTATGCAGGAGGCTTAACGTTGTATCCAYGTGCCTGGAAAACCCTTTACCAGACACAGAAGGGGAAGCAGGGGAGTGTTCCATGCTTTCCCCAGCTCCCTCCTCATCTGAGCTCATCTCAGCTCTGTCTTCAGGTCAGTGGCAGCCTTTGGCAAGGTARTTGAGATTCAGAATGAGCTTTCTGACAGTCATGGGGAGAGGCACATATTTTGAGGATTCTTGTAATGCTGAGGAGTGGAACGGCTAATCTAAGCGGCATGTTTGTTTTGTTTTTCTCCTCATTGTCCAGATCTTACAGACTTGACAATCACAGCAAAATTCAGTCACAAGAACTAAAAATTCAATGTCCCTGAAAGAGCCACAAYGGCTCCTGCAGGGATTTCCAGGGGCCTTAGTTGTCTTTACAGCTGGCTTAGTTGTAGGGAAGGTGGTTGGTTGACTGAGCTCCAGCTTAGTTTCTCTTTGGGCCTGGTTTCAGGGGCCTGTGAGGCTTTGGAAATTGGGAGCATGACTCACTCGTACATCAGCAGCRTGATAATTGGAAATGGACCTGCAGTTCTCACCTGTTTTTTCCTCCCCTTTCACCAGGGCAAATACGATGAGGAGATTGAGGTGTATAAGCACCATTTGGAGCAGACCTACAAGCTGTGCCGTCCCTGCCAGGCTGCTGTGGAGTATTACATAAAGCATCAGAATCGGCAGCTCCGGGCACTGCTGCTCAGCCACCATTTCAAACGCCGTGAGACTGACAAGACGTACGCTCAGGTATGTGAGGGGAGACGTGAGAGGGTCTAGGGAGAATCTCAGTGAGCTGGGTACCTCTTCACCCATGTGGGGCCACGGAAGGGGAGGGCTCYTGCATTGGGGCTCATAAACTTGGGGACTTTGGGTGAATGATGTTGAGAGAAAAGAGGAGTTGAGGGGGAAAACGCAGCAGTTACTGTGATTGCTCTTTGGGATAGCTTGATGTTTTCTTCTTGCTCCTGTCAGTTAGTGCAATTTCCAGAAAATGCTCTTGTCCTCACAGTAGAGTTAGAGTGGAAGGACATTGGGACAGACAGAGAAGGAGGAGATGGGGAAGCTGGTTTGGGGAGAGTGCAGGAAGCAACGGAGTACAAAAAGGGAGTAAGTAAAATAAGGAGGTCATTTATGTCTTCTCCTTCATTCAATGCCCACTCAGACCTTCTGGTCACAGCTGTGCTTTTGCTCTTCTACAATTAGTGTGGTATCAGGTCACAGACTGTTTGAGATTGGAAAGGACCTCTGGGGATTGTGTAGTCCAAACCCCTTCTTAAGCAGGGGCAGCTAGAGCACATGGTGCAGGGCTGCATCCAGGCAGCTTTTAAAGATCCAGTATAGATACTATCAAGGACTTGCACAAAACTGTCCAGTAAATCACATCTAGAAATGTCTCATAAAGCACTGTTTTAAAACTGTACCACAGTTTATTCAACTTCTGACAAGATGCTACTCTATCTTGTTTGCAGAACTTGTGTTCATCCTCTTCCACTTCCATAACCATCCCAGCTCAGGTGATATTTCTGCGGTTCTTGGCCTTCCTCAGCTGTGCGTTCCTGGTCCTGATGGCCTTGTACGGCTCAAGCAATCCCTTCTCACTCAATGCTGCAGTCCCTTCTCCCACTTCCTCTGGTCCAGCATCTGTTTGGAACAGGACTGGCACGAGCGTCCAAGCAGAGTCAGAAAATGGCACTTTCCTGACAGTGGCAGGATGGCAGGAGCTGCTCCACCTGCTCCCAGAACAGATGGTGCAGAACCTGAGCGTAGCGTGGACGTATGGGAAGAACCATCAGTTGGCAGTTGCTGTCCTTGGGCTCTTCACCTGTCTGTTGGCTATGGTCTTGGCCGGGCGGATCAGGTAGGTGTGCTCTTGTTTACTGCTTCTTCACTTCATTGCTTTATGATGGCTTTTGGCCCTCTCTTGACTCGATGAACCAAGGGGCAGCCCCAGAATGGGGGCTGTTGTGATGAGCAGCAGTTTTCTTTGTTACTGGTTGACTTCCTAGCCAACTAGCTGAAGACAGCAGASCTTGTTCCAACTCTGCCGTGCTTCTTTCAATCCAAGCTTCAGTTTCTGGGAGTGAAGAGCTCTCCCAACAACTCAGTAATAAATCTACTAGACAGTGGAACTAACCCACTTCAGTACTTAACACAGCAGTGAGGAAAGATGCAGGTGGTATAATCATAGCAAGAGATAGTCAACAGAAAACAACCCATTTTCAAACTGCTGCTCTGTCTCCTGTGCAGGACTAGAAGTTTTGTGGTCAGTTAAACTGTTATCTCATATCTGACTGAGTTTCTTTTTGGCGTTGCAGGCTCCGAAGAATTGATGCATTTGCTTCAGTCTTGTGGTTCATAGTGATGGGTCTGCATTTAGCTGAGAAGTACCTGAAGACAGACACACCCAACTGGCTGGATACAGCCAAATTTGGCACCACATCCCTGTGCTGCTTGGTGGGCTTCACCGCAGCAGTGGCAACGCGGAAATCAACGGGCCATCGGAGATACCGGCCCCGAAGGTCAGAGCCAGAGCAGTGACGCTGGGGGAAGGAGGAAAAAAAGCCTTGTGAACTCTGTGCGACTGGTGCTTCTCTCTCCTCTTTTTATTTTCCCTTCTTTTTTCTTGTTAGATGAGCAGTGAAGAGCTTTTTTTTTTTCCTCTCTTTTTCTTTTTTTTTTTCCTCCCTCCTTKCATCCTTGCTTCCTACTGTATGAGCTGTTTGGAGCATTCCCACAGCTGGTACTAGCCAAGGAAGCAGCTCCTGCTGCCTCTATTCTCCATTTTTTTTTTTCCTGAATCCTCTGTCAGCAGTGCAAATATTCAATCCCTAAAGCCAGTTCTTCCAGCAACTGCTTCACAGACTGCTCCATAAATGCAGCTTCCTTCCCCGTTTTGCTTCACCAGCCAAAGAGGTTCTGGCTTCTCCGTCCAGTTCTTCTTACTGCCTCTCCATCCCTACCCAGTCCCAGACGCATCCTCTGCCTTGATTCTCCATGGCGCCTGGGCCGCGTTCTGTTTTCTAATGGTGCTGATCATTTTAATTTTATACTGGTGGGAACTTGCCTCTGGATTCCTAGTTCTCCTAATGTGTAACTTAACCACAGTAACAACACGTGGTACAAGGGCATACAAGGAGGGGAAACATGTAGTGCTTAACCTGTTTCTTTTTGCCTTTCACTGAGGAGCATCATTTAACTGCATGTTCTCTCGCTCTGTCATCCTGCTGTGACTCCTATTTTAAATTGCACACCTTAAGTGCTTTTGACTGGAACTTCAATAACTTACGTGATGGTGCTTTTAAARGTTCTCTAGTTCATTGTGTCCTGATCAGATATCTGAAAATATTCAGCTGTTCTCATATAAATCTTCAAATCTGCCAGTAGCAATTCTATGCCATTTTGGGGGGGGATTTTTTTCTAAGTGGAGCATCTCTGTAAACGTACAACTGGAAAAAGAAATCCATATGTTCCTCCACTCCTGCTGTCTTAGAGAAGAAATATGGTACTGGTGGCCACATGCTATTTTGTGTGAYCAGCTTTTGTTGTATGTGACGTTTTTTCTCAGTTGGTGCTTTCCTTAGCACTGAAAACAAGTCAGGAGGACGTGCTGGAGGAAGGGCTGGGAGCTTCTGCAGAGAGTGCATGGAGCAGTAGGGTCAGTTTTGTTTGTTACTTGGGAGGCTCCTTTTGGAAGTTCTGGCCTTGGTGCTAACCCTGCTAAAGAAGGAGCTCTGGAAATTGACACTTAAAGACTTAGTCCCCCTCTCGGAAGCTTAGGTGACTGGGTATTAGTGTGTGGGAAGGAAGGAGCTGTCACCTGCTTGGGTTTGTGTTGGGTCAATATGCAGGACCCCCTTGGGAGAGCAGTCTGGCTCTTCTGCACTGGTTTTTATAAGCTACCCCACTGAGTTTCTTACCTGGATTCAGGGCTTTTAGCTAGAAATGGCCTTCAAGAGGAAACAGCAGAGTTGCAAAAGATCTGCTGATGTCTTCTATGCAGAACAGCTCTGTGGGATCTTCCTTTATAGGAGTCTGGTGTCCTGATCTTCYTGTATATATATTTTTTAAAAATCAGAACTAAATTCTTAATTATAAAATATCTGCATCTCCCATTGAAAGATTCAAGCACTCCTGGATCCTGCAGATGCTGATGATATGACAAGATTTTTTTTCGTAAGGAAACAAAAGATACTTCATAGCCTTTCATTGTCGTCGTTTCTCAAAGCAGTATTCACTGTGAAAGCAGAAATGTAGCACTAAGAAGCTCTGAGGAGATCCACTGCCAATAATAAGCTGAGTGCATCACGGGGAAGGTGCAGCTTCTGGCTGGAGAGCTGCCTGCCTCTAAGTTAGCACCTGGTGTAGGAAGTGGACCCCAAAATCTGCTTCCCTTTATACCCTTCCTTGGAGCGTATTTTAACTCGTGCCTTGAGGTAACTACTCTATCCATGTCCTTGCAAGCGGAACATCTTTCTCGATTCTGGTGCTCGTGAACAATTGCTGCTCTGAAAACAGTTTTCCTTCCTCCCACAGARGGGAGCCAGTGTTTGCAGTCTGGTTCCTCCCTTCTAGTAACTCCCTTTTAGGAGGTTAGGGAGTCTGGCCATTCCCTTTCAGCAACCAGCCTTGACCCAAAAGATTTGTCTTCCAGCTCACAGTCCAAGGGTTTTTTGTTCTTATTCTTGGACTTTCAGAAGGCTGAATAATAACCACTGTGTCCTGTTTTATAGCTTTTTTTAATTAAGAGACTTTTTATAAAAAAAAACCCAAATGCTGCAGGGAGCCATGTGAGTCTGTCTAGACAGAAAAAAAGGCAGAAGGGAACAGGATCCTCAGCCCTGGGCTGAAGACTTGCAGTCAGTCTGGCTCCTTTCTCTTTTTCTTCCTTAGGAGGTATAATAGGAAACGCACCTTAAAAATCCCCTGTATCTGAAAACAGACTCCTTGTCCTGCATCCTGCTGGAGCAGAGGGTGTGGGGGCAATGCTCAGGACAGGAGTAGACTAGTGAAAAGATGCAAAGTGGCATTAAAAAAAAGGAAAAAAAGGCAGTTTCTGAGTAAATAGACAGTTAGTGCTGTTTGCTCAGCCATCGTGCAGTGCAGGGATCACTTGTTTTCACTCTCCATAGCCCTCCTCACTGCAGYTGTCCTTCCAAAGCTGTTTTGCCTCGGCTCATCTGCTTTTACACGTGGCTTAGACAAAACCACCCAATGAAATAACACGGGGACAAAATCCATTGCCAGCTCTGCCATTCTCCAAATGCACCATGTGTGGAGCCATTATGTCCAGTGAGATACTCCCATATGGGGGAATTCTTCTCCTTTATTCTTACTTTAATGCTTTCTATTTTTTCCCCCATAATGTTAATTGTAGGAAKAGACTCACATCTTTGTCTTCTGCCATTACTAGGGTTGACAAGTGCTTTTAGCCTGGGAACTTGCAGCTAGCTGGCCATGTGGAGAGGAGCTCTTCCCTAGTGCTCCTGAATGGTGAGAGGAATCTCATGCTGAGAAGGCTGTTTTGAGGCTGCTGCAAGAGGCAGGGCTATGAGCTGCTGACAGACTGTTAAAGTATCATGGTAACCTTCTGCCACAATATGTGTTTTTAATGTTATGACTGGTTTCTAATGGCAATGAGCTTTCTTTTTTCATTTTTTTAAATCTGTCCATGTTTTCCTGTCYAGTAGCAAGGAAACCCAGAGGGACAGCTCCTTCCAACGTGTTTGCCAAGCTTTTCGGACATGTGGCTGGCAGGAGCTGGAAGGCAAGGCTGTATCGGGTTTCTCTTGGTCCCACTTCGTGTGCCCATGTGCCCGTTCTGAGCAGCTGCTTTCCTCCCATCTTCTATTTCTTTGAATTTAGGCACGAACTATCTTTGAGCCCTGGGGTTGAGCACCTTACACGCTGTTTTGCTGTGAAACGTCAGAACCTTCTGCTATGCCTGGTTTCTTCTGGACTGTTTTCCCYCATGCACTGCAGTGATGGAGGGGGAGGATGTCCCCTAGGAAGCAGAGGGAGGGTTTGTGCTGGAAGTGAGTGATAATGCTCAGAAATGCTTTAATTCTCTTTGCACAGCAAGTGCAGACCTATACTTAAAAGTTTAACAAATCTCTTCAACTGGGAGACACATTACAGTCTACATGCAAGCAAGAAATCAATTTGTCTTTTGCCTTATGCAAATTAGTACAAATGAAGTATATTTACAAGTCACACTAATGTTRCATATCAGAACGACTTGTGTTACAGCCAAGCTGTATTATTGAAGCTGTGGTGCTTTGCAGAGGATCTTATAGCTGAAGACCTTTTCAACTGCTTAATAGCAAAAGCTTCAAAGGGAAAGCAAGACAACAAAACAGATATTGGTGTGTGGCTGACTTCCAATGCCAAAGAAGCTGCTGTCTTTGCTCAGGTGTCAACTTGTTCTTCCACTCCATGGTGCCTCAGCGTGTTGGTGCTGCCACTTCCAAAAACAGGCAGCAGAAAAAACCTTAGAGCCTCAAAAACAAACTTGTTGCAATTGGATGGTGGGGCTTGGTGACTCTGATGCTGACAGTCTCCTCTGTCTGTCTTTCATGCTGTGGTTGGGCTCGTGGTAGAGCGTGGTAGGTCCTGTTGGAAAGGAGGAAAGTAAGGAAGAAAGAGGTGATTCATCCATTCTGATTTATAAGCTGCTAGCACCATATTTGAACTGATTGCATCTCCAGAACCACTCCTTAGGTCACATGCCCTGTAGAAGGTTTATTCTTGACTTCTGAAAAAACAGTTCTCTGGATGGATAAACCGCCCCTGCCTTCMCTGAGGCTCTTCCTGCAATATGCAATTTCAGCGCCGATTATACTGTTGTAAACGGGCTGCGCTGGGTCGCTTCCCTAAGTAAGGTGCTCTGCCAACTTTACAACTTTGACATTAAGTTCAGTTAGGAAATAACCCAACAGTTACATAGGTGATCTCTCTGTGCCTGTTCCTGCCTCTGCAGTGGGTCCAGCAGATGCAAATCTGCCCTTGCAGCTCGGTTGTTCTGGTGCAAGCCCAGTGCCACTATCCTCACGAAGCTGAGATGCTAAGTTTTGTGACACCTGGGTATATTTCTTTCTGCTGAGGATAACAGCTGACAAAGGGCTGGTGACTTACTCAAAATGCTGATGCAAAACTGTCCAGACTCACATGATTGGTGCTTTGAGCTTCTCATTTTCACTTTGCTGGGCTCTTTATTCCAGACTACGGAGGAACGTGTAACCCGTGGTTGCTAAATGCAGCTTTGGCATCTGAGGAGTCTCCTGACCTTGCAAGCCAGAGCAAACAAACACCTTAATTCAGCAGTATTGGAGAATCTTAGCCTAGAAGCCTCTTATTTCAGGTGCTCCTTTATAACCCTGGCCTCACGCTGGTGTCTGGACCAGGGAACAGGACTGCAGCATGGGGCAGGGAAGAATCCCACTGTGGAAGTGTGATGCTGTGGGTGAGCTGAGGTGCTGAGGGGTTGTTAGGGGGTTTGTGTGTCCTGTGAAATCCAACCTGCTCCAGCCCAGCGTGGCTCTCGCAGTGCCGGGGCTGCTCTGCCCATCCAGGGCCACGCTGCCGGGCAGCACAGGGTGGTTAGACGTGGTCTAAAGCCGCCTAGGTGGGTCCACTAAGTGCCTTKCCCTGGACAAGCGAGCTTTTCGGCAACGCTTATGTTGCTCTGCTTCAGTGAGGCTAATGCAGCTGCAAACGGAGACCACGGTGCCTGCAGGCTCCCAGGCCAGCTGCTTTTGTCCTTTAGTTGCCACCCTTGAGGTGGCAACAGGAAGGTCCTTAGCCTCTTACATCTCTGATGACCCTTCTAGGGCTGAGAACAAACCCAGGGCCAGCAGCACAGTGAGCATCGCTGCTGCTGCTGCCCAGGTCTCCCTGAAACCCTCCCTGACACCTCTGCATGCAGACCAACCCCTCGTGACCCTCTGCAGTTTGAAACACCCTGTATTTATATCCCACCCTTTCCTTCCTCTTGACCCTCCTTTGCCGTGTCTGTGCTTTGCATGCCCTCGTGAACTGAGCTGGGATGTGTCAAAGGATGAGGACAAGAGGGGAATATAACAATGATGTGGTGTTTTATTTTAGCTTTTATATTATTATTATTAATATTATTTTTCAAGTAAGCATGACTTTTGTGTGAAGCTAATAATCATGCTTAGATAATGTACCAGATACGTACAATGTATTGTAGAGAAATTATTTATGCTCTTATATAAATTAATATAATTAATGGCTGGTTTCATTGCTCTAGCTTGACTGTTCCCAAAAGCAGGCGAGTGAGGTCCATGACTGTGTGTTTTTTTTGAAGAACTGCCATTGGACTCCTGTGTCCTTGTACATAACCTGCACGTTTGTCCCAGGTGCATCGTCACTGCGGGTGCACCTGAGGCCTCTGTGAGCACTAGCAGATCTCCCTTGTGAAAGGGGCAGTACTCAGTCCTGAAGTGAACCTTGAGTTATTCCCTGGAGAGCATCATTTGGCACCAAAGGTATCAAGCATTCAGCCAGGTGAGAGGTCCATCATGCCAGCCAGGCTGTGTGGTGCAGACGTGGCACGTGGCCACCCACGTGTCTTTGTGCCACCAGCCATGAAGGGAGCCCAGATTGCTGCCAAACACACCCCTGTGCTCCAGAAGGGCAGGACCTGGCACCTGGGGCCTTCTCAGCTATTTGCCCTTCCTTTTTCATCCCAAACAGGGTGACTTGTAGGAAAAAAGAATTCTAGATATGGGTAACTGAACTTTCTAGCTCTGTAAGGTATATATCAAAATCTGAACATGTCTGAGGACAATGTTCTTTTATAACACTACTCCTTCCATCCCCGTTAGTTATTTGCCCTGTTCTTCTTTCCTCCCAATGGCTTCACCCTTCACCAGAAGCCCACGTTGTGGCACTGACTGATGGCTGGCCCTGGGCCCTGTACACGATGCAGCAAAGTAAATGGAGTTTAGAGACTTTTATATCAAGCCAGGTGACTACTGGTCACCCTTTATTCCATGTCTTTCCCTGGCTGCAGTGCCTGACTGCGACTGCATGTTGCCTTCTTGCTCCATATGCTGAGTTRCCTGATCTTGAGAATGGGTCCCTTTACAGAGCACTATTCTGGCCTGGTCTCTGGTCTCCCACATCTCTCTACCCCTGGGGTGAAGCATCGTTTCTGTGGTTAAAATGTGAATTTAAAAAGGCACCCGCTTACCAGCCTGGCTTTGGATAAGGGGGAGATCCTGGAACAGAGGAGCCTTTATTGGCAGGAGGTGTCTCTTCAGGGCCGTGTACTGTCCCATGCCATGTGATATCTTTCTTTAATCTTCTATTTATTTATTTTTAAATATCTGTATTGCCRAGTTGTGCCCAACTGTCCAGTAATGCTGTGATCATTGTAAACACTAATCAAGATGCCCAGTTTTTGATGTTCACAATACCAAGTTCTGAAATAAACGGCTTCCGGGCCCTGACTATTTCCACAAGCTGTCTGACTCCAGAGCCTTTTTCTTTTTTTTATGCCTTCTCTGGTTGTTTTTTTCACTGTTGCCAGACCTGCTTTAGTATCTGTGTCCATCTCCCCACATGCACGAATAGCTTGGAGCATCGTGGTAATCTCAGAGCAAAGGCAAAGTTGGCCTGCACTGTTCCTGGGCTGGGATGTGGCTGTTTCCTGCCTTATGGCCCTCTTGATCATCTCGCCTTTTTGCATCTGCTTCTGGAAAGTTTTGSTTCAGCTGACGGTCTCGGGCTTGAAACACATCACTCCAGGAGATTCCCTGCTCTAGCTCTATCGGGATCTCTTGACAGGGCAGTGGCAAGCATGGAAGATGAGTGCGCAGGAAAGGTGCAGGGTCTTGCACATGCTGCAGGAATTTACTCAGAGTTGATCGATATTTACATTGTTCTTTGGTCAGGCCTCAGTCCTGAAGCATTAATAAGCTATGCTTAAACTTCTCCAGCTCTTCTTTGGTAACTAGGAAAAATCAATTTTTGGATATTGTGATAGTGAGTGTTTCATTGTCTGACTAATTTGGTGAAATGGAGGGGCAGAGGGATTATTGAGCAGCAGAGCCTGCAAAAATGCAATCCAAGAAAGTTAAAATCCCCAGATCGTGGCCGTGATTGAGTGATAAGTGTTTATGATATCTTCTCATTTTTAGAAGCAAACAAAAAGCCCAAAGTCAAAGCTGGATGTGCTGTTTTCCAGCATAGTGAGGAGCTGGGTCAAACTGGATACCTCTGCCCAAAGCACATAAAGTTCAGGAGGAGGAAAAAAAGACATGTCCTTCACCGCCTCCCACGTTTGCTGCTCCCCTTTCACCGATACGGCACAGTGAGCACTAGGTACCGCTCTGAAGCAGTTGCCCTAGTCCCGAGCCCACCTTCCCATCTCCTTTCCCATTCGTTTTCTTTCACGGAGCCGAGCTGCACACGCGTGTGTGCTCTTGCACGTGTGGCTGGGCAGAGGGGTGCGCGTGCACGGAAGGACCCCCCCGCTCGCCAAGCGTGMCGCCCTTCCCGGGGCCGCTGGAACCTGAGGAGGTTGGGCCCTGTCTGCTGCAAGACTGACCCGAGTCCCTTGCTGCTGTTAAAGGCACGTCCTGCTTGCCAGCACCGGGAAGCTGCTTGGCTCAGATGGTGCTCAGCCTGATTAAGCTGGTCGGGATTGTTGATGTCTGCCTCGTACTAGCAGATAAGTAGCTTTATAAGATGTTTTTAAATGATCTTGAATCTAGATTGCTGCTTCTGGCCCTGCTAGTGCTGCGTAATATTGCTCTATCGCCTCCTTAGTCTCCAAGAGAGAGCAACACGGGCATAAATCACCAGAGCACAGTGCAAGATTGAGATATGTGTATTCCTCCCCTCTCTGATTTACTGCTGGCTTTTTTTTGCAAAGGGAAAGAAAAGCCATGTTGCTGCTCTCTCTGTCTTTGGTATTAGAAGTGAGATTAATATTTAATCTCCAGATGTTTTCATTTGATCATGTGCTACAAAGTCTGATGCGGTAATTTAAAAGAAATGTATACTTTGTACAGTTCCTCCTTAGRGGAAGCCTCATGACTGACTTGATAAAAGGATTGCACGTTTCTAACCAAACAGATATCTTGGAGGAGATCACTGAAATATCTTGCATCTCCATCAAGGTTTAGGCTTTCTGTCATGCATTTTGTTCAGTTATATTGAAAAATAATACAGAATTTCCATGTTTACAGCATTRTAACCTTCCCAGAGCATTCATTTCGAGGGTGTTGTGAGAACCCAAGGGAGGCTCCACAGCAGGTTCTGTATTTCTGATGCGCTGTAGTCAATTAAACTGCACGTGTAAATGCATCCCAAGATGCAAGTAGGCATGGAAGTAGAAATGGGAATAACTTTCTGATAGACTGTGCAGTTTAGGTTAATTTTAAAAGGTGAACTCCTGCAAAGGTAGGTTATATGGGGCTATTGGAAATTAATTGTGCTAGCACATGCTTGTGGCTGATTACAGTACACAGGGAAAGTGGTTTAGGCTTCAGTTTAGAATTGAGAAACCCACATCTGTGTTTCAGTTTATCATAGAGTTTTTATGTGACCATTGGCAAGTCACTTGCCAATGACTAGTAGGTAATCACTTGCTTCCCATAGTCGTGACGTTTCCAAGCATGTTTGCATGTGCACATAACAAACCTAAAATGTAGCCCACTGTTAGTCCTACGTATATTTGGACTTTATAAAACATTCTGGTGGTCTCTAGGTAATGTTCTTGGGCAGAAAGAAAACCMAGGAATTGGGCCTTTTTGCACCCCAAATATTAAACTGCCTTGCCAGTTTTAATATCCTGCATTGCTGGACAGGTTAGTGCGGAATCACTTAAGTACAACCGAGCAGTTCTTCACTCTCCCAGTTTCAAAGGCTTAGGAGGATACATACACTCTACACCATCCTGCACTCCTGTGCTGAAAAATTACTACAATCCTGAAAATGAAACAAACCTTTATAGATAAAAAGTTCAACCTCAAAACCTCTAGTTTTTGGTTCAAAAATAAAAAAAAAAAAAGAAGTTTTCTCTTCCACTGTGGTTGTGTCATCCTAAACTCCTTGGTTAGGTTTGAGAGGGCGTTACCGCAGTGTACTTGCTGCTAAACGCCTGTCGTGCCTCTCATTTGCAGGTACCTGTCTGGGGACTCGGTGACTCTGTTTCCCAACGGCACCGCGGCGGGCTTCCCTCCTCCTGCTACACCGCTCTTTATCCCAACGCCGCCGAGCATCCTCCCCCTGACAAACCAGCAGCTCTTCAGATCCCCGCGCAGGACTTCCTCCTCCTCCCTTCCTGGGCGTCTGAACAGGGCGCTCTCCCTGGGCACCATCCCCTCCYTGGCCAGAGCAGGTAAGGGGAGCAGGAAGCTTCTGTTCCAGTGGGAACAGCAATGCAGCGGGGCAAGGAAATGGGCTGCGAGGGGTCCGTGTGTACCCCTAGGCAGGGGTTGCTGGCGTGTGCTTGGGGCTGGAATGGGCACTAGCAGCCTGCAAACAGCCCTGCAGTAGGTAGTACCAACGGGGCAGTGCTACCCAGGCACTACTGGTTTCTGTCCTGGGTTTTCCTTATGTAGGCTGCGCAGCAACAGGGTTAACCCAGTCCCTGAGGCAGCTGTTCAGCATGATGCTGTGTCACTGCTGATTATATATCTCAGTTGTGTTTAATTCCTAATGCTTCTGCAGCAGCTTAGCGAAGAGCTGTGTGGTGAATTGGTTAATGTTTGCTTCATGTTGGTCTCTTAGATTCTGGCTACTTGTTCAGTGGAAGCCGCCCGGCCTCACAGTCYTCTCAGTCCAAGGAATCCACTACATCAGGTAAGGGTGTCCAGACCAAGTGTTTTTGCAAGGTTTGCAGTGTGTGGGTTTAAACACGTGTTGAAAGTTTAAAGGGGGAGCTCAAACTAAGAGTGGGATTGCATTAAAGGGCTGTGTGTGGTGGATATCCCTTTAACTGTTGGAAAAGTAGCCACTGCCTGGGCTAATGCCATCATATGTCTCTCCTTATTTTCTTGATGTAACTTCCCAACAAATGGTCTTTAAAGGACATGGCAGAACGGTTAATTTAAGTGCAAACAGTACGTGTAGTGCAGGCTCTTCTGAATGGATGCATTAAGCACAGAGCAAGCTCACTCATCTGAAAATTTTATCTCTGTCTAGTCTGAGTCACCCATTAGTGAGCCAWAGTGTGTGCAGGATTTCTCTGTGTATTGCAATGTGGAACCAGAGTGAATAAAGAACTTTAAGCACAAGATGTGTTGGGCTTTTGTAGCGCCTGTTCGCTCTTCTTGTGGAGTCGTTAACATCATGCTTCTGGTACTGAATTGTGGTCTTTTTTCTCTTTGGGGATGTTCTCTTTCAGAGCACTTCTCCCTCCTGTCCGGCAGCTGTGCTCCCTCCCGCATCCCCTCTCCGGCACCGTCCGTCGCTGGCTCTGTCACTTCCAGCTCAGGTTCCTTGCGGTACCGCCGACCTCTCATCAGCCCTGCCCGCCTGAACCTGAAAGGGCAGAAGCTGCTGCTTTTCCCGTCCCAGAATGAGGCTCTGCTCACCCCAACCAGCTCTGAGGAGCACACGCACTCGGACAGCAACATCTGTGGCACGGAGCTGTCCTCCTTTCCCAGAAGGAACCTCAGCGAGCGAGGAATGCATGGTATGCTCTTAGCCTGCTGCACTCCCGGGAATGCCCTTCTGGAAGGGCTGGACTTGCAAGCAAAGCTTGGTGTCGTCTAGGTCAAGCAACAGATAGGAAACCTGCAGGAAACAAGAGGTGTGATGACTGCCCATCCACCTGATTTCCCTTATGATCCAGTGGCCTGGAGAGCCTCTGTCCCTTTCTCACTGGAGCCACAGGGGTATCACCACCATTGACGTCACCCTTGTTTRAATAACTCCTCTAACCACTCATGTGGTGATGCTGATATGGACAATATGTGAGAGACAAAACTTGAAGGCATCTTCTCCAGCAGAGCAGTGAACTTTGCATGTTGTTTCTAGGTTCCATTTTCAATCCTTGCATTCCTGTCTAGCTTTAGACTAGAAAGGTCTGCTGTATTTGGCTTTACTAGTGCCTCCTGAATGTCCATATCTTTTCTCCTTGCAGATAGGAGATCTACCATGGAAGGAGCGAGCATTTGCAGTGATAATTCTATCAAAAAGGAAGATCATTCATCACACTCATCTACCTGTGTGGTAGATACAACTACCAAAGCAGAAGATYTGGCAGGCTGGAGAGGTAGGTGCACGTTATGTGTTTCATGTGTGTGAGCATCTCTACGAGGGCACCTGAGATCTTTTCTGCGCTGGGGTAGTGATTTTGTCTTGAAATCAATAAAATAAGTGACAGAAAAATGTTTCCTCTTTCTGCTATCATAAGACATCAATAAGTCTATTCCTGTTCTTTAGACTATCTTAAAAATAATGACAGCCAGAGTGCTAAACTGAGACAGAAGGAAGGGGTGGGGATGTGGATATTGAGAAGAGGAATAAGATGAAAATAGAACCAGGAGGTGTCTTTCCTGACAGAATTACTTCAGCAGTTTCTACTTGAGGTGAAAATATTGGGCAAAACGAGAGAGCAAAACATATTTGCTGTTGTCTCATCAGTCCTTTGATATTTCTGGTRTCCCTTCTTTCTTTTTCTCCTCCTCTCCCACAAAGGTCATTTGGGTAACTCCGCGCTCCGAGGTCTGCTAGCYGTGAGTCTGACTCTCAATGCTATCTTCACATCAGCCTATGTCTACCGGAACCTACGCTGACTTGGGGCAACACTCCCTTTCTTCCCGGTCCCACCTTCTAAGAAGACTCTGAAAGAAAGAATTCAACTACAACTTCATATCTAATGGCTGTGCCACTGGTGCATGCTGGGKTTTTTTTGTTTGTTTGTTTGTTTTTGTTTTTAACTGCTGTATGCTCAGCTGTTGCAGCAAAGAACCCAGGTAGCTGCTACCATCACTTCCAGGTAGAACATATCACAGGATCAGCCCTGGAGGTGGTAGGCAGAACTCCCAGAGAGCTCCAGTTCAAAGCGAGAGGCCAGTCGAATGGTCYGTGCACTTTCTTTCAAGGGAACTGACCTGACACATGAGCCTAAAAAAGTTTAAGCTGCATTTTTAGGAACCACCCCCCAGCTCTTCTTGCTGACATTTTAACCTCATGCTGACGGTGCTGATAAAATGAGGAGAATTGGTGCTGGGCTTTGGCTGGTATCAACAGCTTTCCCAGCCTCTTAGCCCAATGGCTCCTCTCCTCTCTTCCCCTTGACACTTTCCTCTTAATTATCGGTGAACTTTTCTTTGGTTGCCTTAAGCTTGCCTGAGCATGCGGATGACCTTGGCTGCTCTGTGATACTCTTGCCTCTTGCATGTCCTTGTGCTTCCAGCCTGGGCTGTGCCCTAAGGCTACTCTTGCCAGCTGCCGTTTGGGCCTTGCTGGTTGTCACAAACTGCTCTCTGTGCATACATTCAACCAGAACTGTTGCTCTACAGATGCACAAACCAAAGCAGACATCTCTGTGTGGTCTGTATTAGAAAGATGAACCCTGGGCTTTGCTTTGCCCAGGAGCATTAATACTCTTCTAATAGGAAAGGATTCCCATGTGATTTGCACCATACTCCAAGGGCTTCAGCTCACAACTCTGGCTGCTGGGGTTTTCRCTGAAGCAGGGAGTAGCATAGCTTRTTTGTGCTGCAAATCACACAAAGCTGTTACATTGGGAAGCCTGTGAGSAGCTTCTGATTGTATACATTTCTCCAGAAACCTGGATCTCCAGTCTAATACTGGAATTTGCTAAGGAACTGTTTTAAATGTTTCCTATGTAGCTAAATGCAGAGGTGCTTTTAATTAGAGATGCCAGACCTGCTCCTGGACAAYAGTGTTTTCTGAGTAGATAGATCTTCCCACCTAAAGGATGTAGCCCTAGATTTTCCAAAGCAGTCTATAATTTGGGCACTTTCATATATGAATGAATCCTTGTTGCTTAGAAATCAGGTGCCATTTAGAAACAGTATCACACTGAACAGTCAGAAACATTTAGTGCATCTTGGACACTAATTTTTTTTTACCTTGATGTCGTGATTGCTAGATTTGAAATGCAGAGAGATTTACCAATGTGCCAAGGATACCTAGTGAAAAGAGAGCCAGCTGATAGTAGCTATGTGTTTTCTGAAACAGGATTGACTCTTAACARGAGTTTTTGTGTTGTCTCTTCCTTTGGTCTTCTTTACCTCAAWCTTTTTTCTTCTCTTTCCTCTCCCCTAATTCTAGTGTCCTGTCTTTGAAAAATTATAGCRTTACCCGTGCTGTGCCCTTTCCTCCTTTCCTGCTCTGCTGCTGTTCCCTGTGTGCACAGAGACGCAGCGTCTCTGCTGGTGATAACTGCTGAGAACCTGAAATCCACAGGTCACAGTGATGATCACCCCTCCTTTGGCTTCATTCTGTTTCTTTCRTGTTCTTACTGAGTTCCTGCCACAGGCTCACATCACATGAGTGGTAGCCCATTACTCTGATCAGCATAGTGTAGTCTGGAGGAATAGACGGGGCTCTAGTGATGGTGATTCAAACTCGGAAAAAAACCCAACAAAAACAAAATCTCCCATTCTTTGTGGCATTTCTTCCTGCACTGTTTTAGCAGCCACTTGCAGCCGCTGCTGTCAGTCCCCACTGCTCAGTGGGGCCTTCTCACTGCCTGCTCTGCCAGGACAGACGTCCGGCCACGCGCACTGACAGGAGACACTGCAGAGATGTGACTCCTGCCTCTGCATCTTTCAGCTTCCCTGGRGTGTTGGAAAAGGGCTTCACAGTCAGTGTCTCCTGCACGAAGGTCTAGGCTCAGGGTAGAGCCCCGCAGCAAGAGCAGTTGGTTATTTCTTTTRTAACTTGCATGAATTGTTTCTCATAGCTTAGCTTGTTCCACTGCCTTGCTCTTAGGAGATTTTTTGTCCCTTTTTAGACTTCTACAGGCTGACTTGAGCATGTATATAGGCGAAATGCTAGCAGGCTGACTTACACGCTCACCCTAGAGCTGTGCTGCTTGAGTTTGGTGTTGTCCTGACACGGTGTGTGGCCTCCCCATTCATGGATCCTTGTCCTGACTTCCAGCATACCCAGGGGCCTCCTATGCAGAGACAAGCCTGCCAGGGAATCCGGTGGTTCTGCTTGTCTGTATTAGGCCAACAGATGTGCACTGTGACTTCACGTATGCAACTTTCCACGTCACCTCCCAGTCTGCACTGAGTTCRCTTACCATCACACGTACCCAGGGCCCAGGTTGGGCTCTGCCTCTACCAGATTGCAATACAGAATTTCCTCCTCCTTTCCAGCAACCAGGGAGCTGCAGCCTCTCYACACACCTCTTCTTACCCGTATTCCACTGCAGGAACACTTTACCTGCCACTGCACTTGTGAATCTGCTCAGAAACTGCCCTCGGATGGGCAGTTGGTGACCTTGTCCAAAGCAATATCWAGACTTTGGATTTTATCGCTGAAGAGGGAAGACAACCAACTTTTTCACTGTGGTGCTAGAACATTCTCCAGTGGTGCTTTCACAGGTGTGAAGCCTTTGCTTGGGTTAGTACCAAGGGCACACATGTATGTGTTTGCGTGTGTGCATGCGTGCGTATGTACAAAAACACGTGGAAGGTTTCTTCGTTTTGAAAGATGTGAGCCCATGTGTGTCTGCATTTGGTTGGCCTTAATCTAGCTCCTAGGTACTGTGTCTATCTTGCTGCTCTTTTCTAAATGAAGCTGGTTGGGAGGAAACAAAAGAKTGTCTGGTCCCCGAATCAAAATCCTTGTGGCTGGTGATGTTCATCGTACAGTGTTGTTCAGGGCTGAGATTTTATTTTTCTCATCTTTTTTCCTACTGTGAAAGTTGTTGGAGTGTACGGAATGGAAAAGGTCTTTACAAGGTGATGTGCTTGCTGAAGATTTGAGTGCTACTTAATAATAACCGCAATTATGGATGGAATGGGACAGAGACAAGCTCCATCCCAAGACCTTTTCCATTCCTTACCTTCCTTTGAAAATACCCAAGTACTTTTTATTTGGATGTGGATTTGTTCGGTATGCTATGAGACCTTTCTGTTCTGAATTAGGAAGAACTTGRACTCCAGAACCTGGTTGCAGGTCCAGCAGTATGGGTAGCTTGGCAGATGATAACTATTGCATACATACGGAGGTGATGGCATAGAGAGAACTGGTAGGATAAAGTAATGAATTCTGAAAGTCACGATACCTTTTGGTAAAAGATCAAACATTAAATTGGTCACTGTTGCAGTGAGGGGGGGGGAAACAAAGCTCATGGCCTAGACCAGAGTCACTGGAATTTAGCCTGTCTGCTCAAACAACAAATTCGACCTGTGAATGTTTTTATTCCCACTCCCTCTTCCTGGGTGCTGGGAACACCTGTAAAACACGGCGGAACTGGCTGGGTTCCTTACAACGGCAYGGCTGGAATGAAGGGCTGGTGTTTCCTCTAGATGCTGCTATATTTCTTCTCCCAAGCACCGTTCCTGGAAATAACTATGGTCTTAACCTCTCGCACAGACACCTGTAAGAAGGCTAGAAAGGGCCGATTTGGCCAATTCAGTGACATTTTGCATTTTTTTTTTTCCTCGTGTGTGTGGCCTCCAGAAGTGATCCTCACTGTRCCCTATAGTGGAGTAAGGGACAGAGTACTTCTGGATGGAGTGAATACCTAGAGAGGATGAGGAGAACAATTCTGAGACTCCTAAACCTTATTTCCTGTGCAAGAAATATTGTATGTCATGTATGTGTACTTGTTTGGCGAGCTCTAACACTGTACAGTTTAGTTACGTTGTGCTCCAGGGAAGGAGAAACTGTTCCTCGGAGGTTTTTAGTTCATGCTTTGTGTTCAAAGAGGAATATTTTTCTTTAAAAAATAAAACCAGAAAAAAAAAGAAAAAGTTGCATTTCGCCCTGGTATGTTTTTGATTTCTTGGGTACCTGACTGTTCGGGAGGGGAGGCCGTGTCTGTACTTGCACGCCTGCTCTGCCTCCACCACGGGCTTCAGGCCTGTCCCAGGAGCCCTCCGAGACAAGCGGGGTATAAAAGCACAACAAAAAGGTGATTTATATTTGGAACCGTGCATGACCAGAGGAAGCGATTTGCTGTGAGGGCTGGCAGACCTGGGTAATCCGGCGTGCAGCAGGGGATAAGCAAGTCCTTGCTTAAAAGGGGGTTTCCAGGGTTTCCAARACCCCACTGGTGACCTGTGCTCCTGGGTGTGCGATGCTCTACAGTCGTGGAGGGTCAAGCACTTGGAGAGGCGTCGGTTTGCACTGCCCCAGTCATGCTTAGGGATATGGAAGCAGTTGATTTATTATAAATCCTCTGTCTGTGCTGATTCGCCAGTAGGAAGTACCTCTGTGYGTCTGAAAGCCCTCAAAGACTTGCTGATCTGTCATCTCCATGTGCAATTCTGTGAGTAAAYGAATGATCCTGCCAAAAAACCATTGCCTTTTAGAGGCCTTGGGTTATTTGGAGTCTTTGGGGTTTCTGGACAACAGCTCTAACTTTCTTTTTTTTTATGAATATGGCTAATTAGAATGAGTCTGTTCATCATAGAATACTTCCAGTGCTGCCAAATGATCTCTGCCCATTTCAAATGTGGGGGGTTTATTTAGGTTCAGCTCTTTATTTTTGCCGTCATCTTTTAAAATATGAAATGATTTATGAATGAATGAATGATTTAAAATCATAAAATGAATGATTTAAAAGATTGAGCTCACATGGGAAGTGAAAGGTCCGCGTCATCTCTTCCCACTGGGTTCCTGTGTCATGCTGGTCCTTCCCTGCTCTCAGCAATCTGCCTGAATTGCTGAAAATAATGTTATTTGCCCACGTTTTCTGCTTCCACAGTGATTGCCACTAGGTGGTGCGTTTGTACCAGAATAACAAGGGAAAGAATTGTTACTCATGAGGCTGAAATTCGTGGAAAAGCTTCTGTCTCTCCATCCCCCTGGAAAATGAGACCATAAGTACACATACGAGCAATATCAAGGTGAGAGGTGGCAAGTGGAGATGGGGCGATGAGCTCAATGCCCCTTGCAACCACGGTGGTTTTTCCTGAGGTTATGAGATCGTAGGTGAAATTCCTTGTATTCCTGGAAAAATACTAGTGAATGTGCATGGCTAGTGCATCCGGGCAGTTGGTTTGCAGGCTGCACTTTGAGGGGCTTGTGCTTCCCCCTCTCCTGCTCTCTATTTGACCTGCTTTGTCTCGTCGTTCATGCACACAGAGTCCCGCTGGCCAATGCTGGGTGTCTCACACGGGTGTTTTGATGTGGCTGCCAGGGAGCTGGTTTTACTCATCATTTCTAGCCGGCTCCCTGGTCCACGGGCCCTTCTGTTGCCAGCAGAGAGTGATGGTCCCTTTGAGAGGCTGTTCCAGAGCGTCCAGACAAGGCGCTGCTCCAGGGCACTCTTCATAGGAGCATCTCTCTGCAAAAACTATTTTAAAAAGACAAAACTAAACAAAGAGCCCAAGGGCCTAGGAAGTCTGGTGGGTGATTTCTGCAACCCAGCGAGSTGTGGGAATCCCCTCGGCCTCGTGCAGGCTCTCACAGCCGCCCTGCTKCTGTGGCTGGAACAGAAAGCTGCAGCGCTGGCTGTGTTTGAAGCAGGGAGGTTGTTCCTGGTTTGCACGGCTTTGCGGGCAGCTCGGAAGCACRCGGGGACSGGGGGGACCCTATGGGCTTKCAYGTGGTCCCCTGGTGCCTCCGTGCACACAGAGCCCTGGGGGGCCCTATGGACTTTCAGGTGGCCTCTCTGGTCTCTGTGTGCTGGTCTGGGAGTCCCTGCTGGCTTCGTGCGGCCTCCCGGGGGTCACACGAAGCCCTTTAGGACCCCACGACCCTAATTATATTCCCAAATTGCCTTTGGTTGCTGAATAGGCTGTACGATGGAGGAAGCTGCTGCACCTTGTAGGATCTATGTTGTGCTATCCGTGTTCTTGCTCAATGCCACGTGCTKTAAAGACACGCCCCGGGTGTCCTCTGATAGCCTTGGTCAGCTTTGGTCTTCAGTGGAAAGAGAAAGATTATTTTTCATSGGAAATCATTTCTGTGTTTCTGCTTTGTCCTCTTCTGAGTTGAAAGAGAAATTCTTTAGAGGCAAAACTCTTTTTGAGGGATGGAGCTCGATGGCTGCAGATAACTTTTGTTCGATGCACAACACAAGCGGCTATTTCTGAGATGCYATTTTTATCCGTGACATCAAACCCTTGGTCTGCTACATGTTGCTAAGTGCCCTTCACTTCAAAAGCAGCTCCTCTGGTGACACTGCRTAGTCCCGGGAAAGGTAAATAGAGGATGAAGCCTGGAGAGCTTGTTCTGGCAATGATTCCTCTCCGCGGGAGGCGGATGGGCAGCCAGCTGAGCACAGCTGCTCCCGGAGCTGCTTGCCTTCCAGACGGTGCTGATCAAGGGGATAAAAATGGGGGAAATTGCATCAATTATTGAGCCTGGTAAAAATAATTAGCGAGGCAACAGCAGGCAAATGGGCAGACGAGGAGAAAAGCAGCTGCCAAAGCACAGGAAGATAAAGACCCAACCCAGGATGGAGAAGGGTAAGAAGAAAAATGGGTAAGATGCCTCTTCGTTCAACTGCTAGAGAGAGATGAAAAATTAATGTATGAGCTTCGTATGTCAGAGCAGTAAAATACAAAGGAACGTCTTGTTAATTTGCCCATTCTCAGCTCCCACCCAAGATTTCTGCAGATAAAATGCCATTTTCATGCCTTGTTCGTTCACAGGCATTACCATAGCAGGGAGAGGCAAGAGACGCTTGTGCAAATGTTTGCTAAGAAGGAGATGGATTGTCTGGCTTTTCCCAGCTTAGTCGGGCTGGAAGGGAACTGGTGAGAGTGCTGATCACCCCCGGTTTCCAAACGACGGGAACAAGTTTCCATTAGGACTGAATTTTCTCCTTTCTGTACGTCCCTCCAGAGCCCCCAGCCAGCGCGTGGGTGATTTTTGCACTGTGATGCTGGAGTCCCTGATTTGTAGGTAAAAATGCAGAGCGTTGTCCTTCATTTAGGACAAGCTGCTATAAACCGTGGAAAATCCCTGCAGGGTGAACCCCTGCTGCAGCCCTACGTCTTCAGCATTTGCAGTTTGCAGAAGTGCTGATCTGCCCCTTCCTTTCAGAGCCAGCCAGCTACACTTATGTAGTAGAGAGTGATTCAGTCACGCCTGATAAGATCTAACAGGTCTCCTCATTGAAGTAAATAAACAAGTATCAGTGTGCTGGCTGTCCTTACTAGAGCACTGGTTGCCTCTCTGTAATAGGACATTTGAGGGAAACTTCTGGGGAATTTTCACACGTGCAATCAGAGCTGCTGACTCCTCACCCAGAACAGAGAAAAACACCGTGTTCAGAATCAGTTTTGTCACTGTAACTTTTTAATGGCTTCTTCCTCTGTTTTTTTTTTTTCTGAGGCACAAGAGGAAGAAGCTCAACTGATTTTAGTCGCCAGAAGACCAACCTGAAGGTCTGCGGAACCACCTTGCACTGCCTGGACCTCCATAACCGTGTGTGCCTCGTAGCGCCCCTCCTTACCCGTCTTGTTTCTCCTCTTATCCAGGAGACTTTGCACTGTGTCCTTTTGCCTATGGCTTCTAGAAAAAGAGCAAATAGAAAAAATGGCTCTTGATTGTAGCTAATTTATACCTTCAAAATACTGAACAGAAAGCGAACAGGAGGGAAATGAGAGGCTGAGTTTTTTCCTGTTGCAGGTAAGAAGGTAATAAAATAGGAAATGCTGCTCAAAGCCCTCTCCTTGCTGTGCCCTTCGCACCCAGACTGCTGGTACTTCACTGCTGTTTCCATCTGAGGCTTTGTTTCTCCTTGGTGTCAGGCTAAAGCTGGACATGAGGCATTCACAGTGTCTCATGGCATGGGCTTGCGGCAGAGATGGGTCGAAAAGGAACTTCCAGGCAGTTTAGATAAGACCAACATTTTATCTTGACCTTCTTTTTTCTGTTTAAAGCAGATGAGGGTTAGTGTGGCTTTTCTTTTTTTTCCTTTTCCTTTTTTCATCCTAGTAGAGAAGCTACCCATTGAGAGACTATTGGAAATAAAGTTGTGTTAGATTCAGCCTCAAAACTTGCATGAAGAAAATATGGCATTTGGGACTTGGAATGCAGCCCTTGGGATGAGGATCAGCATAGCACGTGTTGAGAAGGTAGTGGCAAATTCCACGTGTGCGGCGCGTAGGCTGCATCGCACAGTGACATATCCCGTTCATAGAAGAATTTGCCTTTTTCACTGAATCGAGTCCTGGTGAAAAGAAGCAGACTTTGCAAATAGCGATGATAAAAATTCCAGATCACCCAAAAGGATGTGGTACAAGATACTTATGGGGGGGGAAGTTGGGGGGTTTTTTTGTCAATAGCTTAGATAGGACGCTTATCTAAAATGCACCTTCCCTGTGGCTTGCTTTGATGTTTTGCATGCTGTTCGTCTCACCTCCTATGTGAGGGTAATCTGTGTTTCATAAGCGTGCTCAAACACAGCACCTTTCCCTGAGCCCTGGCGGAACCCTGCTCGTCGGTGTCAACTGCAAGTATGTCTGATTTAGCTGGGGAGGAAAGCAGCTGCGGGGGGATATGCCTGTCTTTAGCTCTCTGATACAAAAAGGTGCCTTGGGACCCTCCCCAAACGACCCTCGGGCTGCGACTTGCTGCTGCTGCTTGCACTGGGATGTGTGAACTGGGTTGCTGGATGGCTGGGACTGCTGGATGGCCAGGGCTGGGATCCCTGGGACTGGGATGTGTGAAGACTCTTCCTTAGCAGAATCCCCCATCTCGCCTATTCTAGGTGACTGATTTCAAAGACTTTGCTAGTTCACAGCACTTTTTGTGGAGATAGCAGAAAAGTCAGCAACACAGAGAATAAAACAACTGTTTGTACTACGAAAAGCACAGGCAAAAATATTCTTCCTCAATTTTTCTCTATGCTAGACTATTCCAAATAATGGCTTTTAATAATAAAGCATGACAAGGAGGTTTGGGGGKTTTTTTTTAACTACTTAAAAAGAGGCCGAGAGCCACAAGACTCTGGAGTGTCCATTGCAAGGAAGAGTGATGCAAGGTGGTCAGCAGGTAGCTCTGCACAGCGGAGATCTGGGAGCAAATTCTCCCYTCCGCTCCAGATCCTGCACATCCCAGTGCTGGCCAAGCCCTTGGTCTCTCTGGGCCTGCATTGGGCAGTCGAGGAGGGAAAAAGCAGACACCTGTGCRGGGAAAAATGCAGCAGAGTATGAAATTCCCCAGTAAGAAGCTGCCCAAGTCATTTTGAGAGGAAATGTTATTGCGAGTCTGTTTTTACCAGCCCGAATTAATAATATCAGTCTTTGCATCGCTGGGTGAAAGATCCGCGCGTATCGTACAGAACAGCTTGGTATGGTATCAGCTGCTGTAATTTGCAAATCACATCAGAAACACGAGTCTTTTAACCGCTCCCATGGTTAGTGCTGCTCTTCCCACTCTCTCGAAAGGGAAACCAAGGCAGGGGCCTTGCAGCGGGGCCATGGAAAGGAACAGGGAGAAACCCACAAAATCCTTCCATGCAGCAAACTTAGCCCCATGCGGGTACGCTGCTGGCATGGCGCAGCCCAAACCTGTCTCCAATCCTACTTGCTGCCATGTTGTAAGTGACAGTATAGAAATAACTAAAAACTAACACTGACTTTTTCCTATTTTGAGAGGTGCGCTTGCCCTTGTGGTGGTATCTATAATATACAACGTAAGTGCTGAATGTAGTTTGTATTTGGTTAATACAGCTCTAATCCAGTTCCTTTAGACTTCTGGCACACGTGCTTCTGTGAATTACATCTCTTTCTTTAAATATTTTTTAAAGACTTAATAAAAACAAGCATTATTTATTTTTGGACTAAAATTTGAGGGCAAAAATTTTGCCCCTTCTTGCTACGAAAGAGACTAATTTTCCTTCTGTGCTGTTCCCAGGGTAAAAGTTGTAGTTTTACCTCTTACTATGTAAATGACTCTTTATCAATTTGCCTCAGATGGAAATTCCCCTCTTTCACCAATGGAAATTTTACTCAGCTAACAGTAAAAATAACATTTTTTTTTTCTACCAAATTCATCGCTCATTTTTTTGGAGGAAATAAAAAACCCCTTCCTGCACATTCCTTTCCTCCTTGCTGCCATTGATGACTCATGCAGTGGCCTTTGATACTTATTTCTGACTCTAAGTGATTTTTCAGGTGGCTGAAAAATTCTTAAAACMTTTGTCACTGGCCTCCGTCTCCCTCTGAAAAACCATACTTATATTTACTCKGTTTATTATGTGTGGGATTGTATTTGTTTGGGTTCTGAATGTTGCTTRATTTGGAATACATTCTTTAAACATCAAATAAAACTAAACAACAAGGGAAAAAAAAAAAAAACAACCCACCCAAACATAACAAACTCAGAAGTCTGTGCAAAATGTTTGGTGCAGGGAGGCACCTGCATCTGTGTGACTTCAGTGTGCAGACAGCCACCCACGCACCAGCGCATGAGATCCGGTCTTACTGGAAACAATTAACGTGGTCCCCCCAAATTCCCAAACTGGGAAGACCAAAGACTGTTTTTAGAGCTCTGGCTCTATCCCTGCGGTCCATTTTTGCATTTCTGTGCACCCACCAGTCACCTTATTGTAAACTGGACCTCTGAATGTGGGAGGTTGGGTGCTGCTTTTCTTCTGATAGCAGAGAAAAGGGTCCAGAATCCCCCAAGAGTAATTTCAAGATTAAACAGTGTGGTTTAGTTAAACGGGCAGCTACGACTCATAATGGAAATTTGTGGGTTTGTAGATCACTTATTTTCTGCAAAAATAAATGTTCCCAAGAAATTGTGATGCAAAAAAAGAGAGGAAAGTTTGTTTTTCCCTCCTGATGAGCTGGCAGTCACAAATGGGATGTAGCCTCTGTCAGTTTTTGACTCCTGTTTCATTTTTGTATCCAAAAATATCTTCAGGAAAAGTTTTTGCGTTGCATTCCTTGGTGTGTGTGAGAAAACGCTGTGTGCACATAGGCAATTATATTTGAAGTAATAAGAGAAAATCGGTATTTTGCATTGAYGCTCTGATGCTCTGCAGTTCTGTCGTGCCACCAGACCTCAGATAACCTGTACAAACAGCAGAGCTTCATGAAATGCCCTGCAAAAGACAGCAGTAATAGTAGGATTTGCGTGCAGAGAAGCAGGTAAAGCAACTTGTTGGAAGCCTCGGTATCAGTGTGAGGAGCAGATTCGAGTGCATTCCTGCAGGTCCTGTCCTGGAAGGCACCAAGTCTTGGGATTTCAGAGCTGGGAGGGGGGTCACTGGCATCTCCTCTGTGTAGCATTTGACTAATACCTTCCACTCCGTTCTCTGGGATGTTCTGCTGCTTGCACCGTACAATTAGCTTAAATTTTCCTCCTTCTGGTGTGTGCAGAGGTTGTTTCTTCGCCAGAATTTCGATGCTGCAGCCGTGGCTCCTGGTCTTTTCCAAGAAGAAATGAAGGCTCCTGGTCTTTTCCAAGAAGAGCTGCCTCCGGGGATTTTCCTTCGTTAGAAGCTGTGCGCTCTTGCTGATGATCGGGATAGGAATTCCAGCTGATTTCTGCAGCTAGCTCAGGTCAGTCCTTGCTGCTTTTTTCTCCTCTATGAACATTTATGGAGAAATCATGGGGGAGTGCATTACTCTGAATTCTGCAAGGTCCTTCATTTAAATGCATAATCCCACAAATCAAACCGTGTCTTCATCTGTGCAAGGACACCAAAATATATCACTCTGTCCTTGAACCAGAAAGTCAAGTATCTGTGATGTTCCCCCTCTCCCTGTCATTCAGGACAGGTTTCAGTTCAAGGATGGTCTTTTTGAAGAGTCCTGATCTATCCAGGACTGCAGCTCTGCTTCGCTCTGTGGTCTGGGGACTCGGTGTTCTTGCAGGGCTCCTTAGGCTTCATCCTATTTAAACACACCGTGAACAAACAGGCTGCTCATGCCATCCCCTTCTACCTCCCTGTCAGCTCCTGTACTGATATATTTATACTCCTATAGGTTCCATAGGAAGATCTCACTCAGTGGGGCTTTTTGTTTGTTTGTTTGAAAGCATGTCTAATGAAAGAAGAGAAAAACACACCACGATTTTTGTCACGGTTTTCTTCTCTGCAAAATCTCTTTTGTGATGATACATATAAGCAAATCGTAACCTTGTTCTTTAAAGAAAAACWAGTGATGTGAAAAATGCCGTGCACGCTCCGCTCTTGGGAAGGCTGGTAGGGAGCATCTGTATAGGAGAAGACGAGCAGCTGTTTCAGCGCTGAGGGAGGACGTCCAGCTCCAGCATGGAGCACGATAGCAGCACAAACTGGTGCCCGGCCCAGGCACTTGCGCATCGGTGCTTTGCAAGACCCTTGCCCAGGTCGATGCAGCCGGTGCCTCGGGTGGAGCTGGTGCCTGCGCTTGGGGTCTGCGCCTGGTCCCGGCCGTCCCTGGTAGGGGATGTGCTGCTCTGGGGGGCCTTGCGGTGGTAGAGGGGGAAGGGGAGGTGTGATAGGGACCTCCCGAGAGGGGCACAGCTCCAGCCTTTGCTTTGGAGAAGGGGGGGTGGTGCTGAAGTCCTCCTCTCGCTTTCATTCATCGCCCTCTCTCACTAGTTTCTGTTTTCTCTGAAGAGACCCAAGTGAAGTGCTACTGCCCTGGCACCCTCGTGTCTCCTGCTGCGGCGGATCC
Source organism: Eudromia elegans (assembly GCA_003342815.1). Taxonomy (NCBI): domain Eukaryota; kingdom Metazoa; phylum Chordata; class Aves; order Tinamiformes; family Tinamidae; genus Eudromia; species Eudromia elegans. Next base: position 572,934 of record PTEX01000203.1, read on the forward strand.
GCTTGGCCGGCTGTGCCGCCCTTCCTTGGGAAACCGTCCGCTCGCCCAGTGCTAGAGGCTTCCCCGGAACACGCATTTCCTCGGCTGTGTTTCTGGCTGGCTGAACAGCTTGTGTGCCTTGGGTGATGTTCCATTAACAAACAACCGCATGGGACTTGAAACGGAGCTGTGAATTCAGATCTGAATTCCCCCGACCAATTCAGGAGGGTCTGGATTGCCAGCTGGTTTAGACTGATCAGCCCTCTCTTGAGAGCACCAGCATTGGTCAGGGGAGTGAGGAAGGGCTCCCAGGTACAGCTGGTTCTTCTTCCCATCTTCTCCCTTCTGGTTGTTTGAAGGGAGAACAGGAACACCTGGAGATCAGCGGGAATGTGCTTGGCAGGTGGAGGCTGCAAAGTGCAATTGCAGCACACACTTGGTGCCGTTTCTCCCAACGTCTGCTGCAGGAAGCTCTTGGGAGTCCTGGATGCACACAGCAGGCACTGGATCTCTTCCCTTTGACTCAGAGTGCACGTTCATGGCTTGCTGAAGAGCCCAGCAGCCAATAATACATATGTATTAAAACAAAATCCCCACAGAGAACACACAGCCTGTAGTAGTGAGGCATTGGACTGTAGCGGAGAGACCCTTCCTATGAGGTGCTACCAGAAAGGCCTCGAGGTACCATTTAGTTGTCGGCTTTTCACAGCAAGGGATGTATCCTGTGGTCGTACTTAAACAGATGAGCTCTGCCTGGATGGCTTCTCTACGCCTCGTGCGGCTGCGATCCTATTTCAGATCTTGTGGCCAAAAAAAGCTCTTTTGACTTTTAAATGAGAGCAAGTTACCAGCTGTATTTGCAGACCAACTGCATAGCTGGTGCAAGAACGCGGTTGCCTGCTTGTTTGGTAGTGTTAACCGCATGGAGCAGATAGTTTCAACTCTCCTAAAACTGCTCTGGCTTCCTGTTTGCTTTGTGGTGCAATTAAATGTGGCTTTTTTTTTCTTTCCTCTTGAGTAAGGGGAGAAGAGAGGGTATTCTAGGCCTGTTAGTGCTTGGTCTGCAAAGTGGTGAATACAGTTTCAAAAATGCTGCTTTTTACTCAAATTGCCAATGTCGATGTGCTTAGGACCCAGGTGAGCAGGCATGGTCATTTCCTCTCCAGGTGCCCCCTGGACAGTTGAAAGCATTCTTGCTAGGCAATCCTGGAAATAAAGGCGGAATCCTGGAAATGAGGGGAAGGGGCTTAAAACAGAAGGTGTTTTGGTGCATAATCGTTGTGACTGTGGGCAGTCAAAAGATGATTAGAAAAACATGCGTGAAGCCTAGGCAGGTCTGCAGAACGTGTCCTGTATAATGGAGCCTATGGTAAATGCTCCCCTCTTGATCTCCAGGGCATTTAGCTGTGCATGGCAAATATACATATTTTTAATTAAAATTAGTTTGTGTCATCTAGCAATTACTTTCACATCAGTTTTAGACACCAGATTATTTTTCTTCCTCATGTGCTGCTCTAAGCACAAGCCTGGACTGTATTGACCGTAATTTCAGGGGTATGAAATCAGGTTTTTAGCAAATTTGCTAGAATTGGTGCCCTCCGACGCATGGTGAGATGCCATGAGACCTGCCAGAAAAATTCACCTGTTTTACGAACAGCTCTGAAGGGGTAAATCATACTGGCTGGGCACTGCACAGCATGGGGCTGCTCCTCTTCATCCGCCCCGCACAACTCAACGCCTGCCGCGTGGGTGCCGCTTCCAGCCCGTAAGCGCTGCCTTGCTCTCAGCAAAGGAAACACAACCCCTTCACCTTCCCTTCTGCTCCTCTTGGAGGTCTCGGATCCTTCATTTGCAGGTTGCAACTGGTTTTTTCTGACTTTCGCTTCCTTCTGCCCTTTCCTACGGTTGCTCTGGTCCGTTATCTCGTAAGCCACATGGGCGAGCGGGCTGGAAGTGTTGGTGCAAGGCGCTGTGTGAGACCTGAAATAATGAGCAGAAAAGCTGTCGAGAAGGGAAAAAAAATAGCAGAACAGAAACCAGAATTCCAGTAAACAGGCTGTTAAAAATATCTTCAACACATGTCAGTTCCCATGATTTAAAATAGACAGAATCTGAGCTTTAAAAGGTCACATTAAGACGCGATAGTGGATCCGAAGCGAGCCGCAGAACAAATGTTTCAGCAGGTACACTTTGTGCTGGCGGCGAGATATCCATGTTGCCAATTTGTTATGTTCWGAGGGGGAAGAAAACAGTCAGACTGCAGGAATAAGGGGCTCTTCCCGGGTTAAAGCAGGAGGGTTGTGCTCGGGTTGTGCTGCCAGCAGCAACCGTGGGCCTCGGGTGCAGCACCGAGCGCCTCGCACCGAGACGCGGGGTGTTGCCAACAAAAAACAGGCTCTTTTTTCCCAAATGAGCCCATGGATGGCTAATTGCTGCTGCAAGCGTAACGGGATGGTGGCGAGCACCAGATTCCTGCTGGCGTGTAACGCCCGGCCGCTGGTGCAGGGTAGGGCTGCGGGCGCTCGGAGTGTGCGGGGCGGCCCTGCACGGGGGCCATGCACCGGGGCCATGCACGGGGGCCGCTGCTGTGTGAGGCACCGTCGCTGCTGCCCGAGCACGAGGCGCTCACCGGGACACGAACCCCTCGCGCCGCGACACCCCGCCCGGCCCGGCCCATGGCGGGAGCCCGAGGCGGGGCGGCGCGGGGCCACCTCCCTCCTTCCCGCCTTCCTTCCCTCCCTCC
>PTEX01000203.1:575766-634975 GCA_003342815.1 Eudromia elegans
GGAGCGCGGCCGCGGCGGCCGCAGCGCAGGTGAGCGCGGGGGGGAGGCGCGGCGACCGTTAGCGCGGCCGTTGGGGCGGCCCTCGATGCGGCCGTTAGGGAGACCGTTAGCGCGGCCGTTGGCTGGGACGTTAGGGCGGCCCTCGATGCGGCCGTTAGCGCGGCCGTTGGTAGGAGCCGTTGGGGCGGCCGTTGGTCGGAGCCGTTCGCGCGGCCGTTAGGGCGGCCCTCGATGCGGCCGTYAGCGCGGCCGTTGGTAGGAGCCGTTAGCGCGGCCGTTGGTCAGGGCTGCGGACTGGGGGCCGCGGGCCGTGTAAGCGCAGCCCCAGCGAGGCCCCCTGGCTCGGCCGGTCCCCACCACCCCGCAGCCTTCTCTGGGCAGCAGCTTCCGAGCCCAGGGTCGGCGGTGACGCTCTCCTCCTCCTCCTTCAGCAGCGGCCTCCTCATCAGCATCMCCGCACAGCTGGATGGGGACCTCCCCCAGCACCTGCTGCCCGTGGCGCAGCCTGTATCCCCCCAGGGGTTTCGGGCTGCCCGTTGCCCACAAGGTTCGACGCCGGTCCCTGCCTCCCGCGGGCACGCGTGCCGGGCGGCCTCGGGCCGCTCAGCGAGCGGTGCTGGCGCTGCGCGCCTCCGCTGTGCTCGCCGCGTTGGACGGGTGCTTCGGCAAGGCCGCGAGAGCCCCGTCATGGACCACGGCGTCTGCCAGCTCCCAGGCTGTGCCCGTGGTCGCAGTCGTCACTGGCGCACAAAGATCCCGGGCCGCACCGCTGGCCCCGCGTTGCCCCATCCTCCATGAGGCGGCCTTGCGATGGAGGAAGGCGAAGGGCAGAGCGTTAGCTCTCCGCCACACCAAGGCGGTGGTGGGCTTGGGAATGGAACTTTGCTGGTTGTCGCTGCTGCCGCTCTCGCTTTAACCACTAAATACGCTGTTTCTCACTAGATGCTCCCTCAGACACCTCTGCAAGCGTAGCTGATTGACTGTGAACTTGCCTAACGGGCTGCTTGAAAGTTTCCATCGGGACGAGGCTCTCAGCTCCGCCTGTCAGATGCTTTTCTTGCTCTCTGATGTTCCTCTGCCTTTCTAGTCATGCTGTCTTACTTCCAGAATGAGGTATGGCCTTAAACTTCTATTTCTCTTAATTTGCTGCCCTTTCCCTCCCTCTGCCTGTTTCTTGTGGCTGGACCTGGGGTCTGGCTGAGCTCAATGATTCCTTTGCTCTTTCCCAAGCTGCACTGGAGCTGGAAGCCCCATAGTTCTGCAGTCGTTACTAGCGTACGCATGTTCTGCTTTCCTCTCCCTTTCCTTGCTGACAGCCTCTTTACTCATCAGCCCTGCACACAAACAAGGTTAGCTCTGGTCGAGATTACATTAGTGTAGTTCTGCTTCCCATTACTTTTCCCTGTGAGCCTCTTTTATGGTGGTGTGCATGTCTAAGGCAGGCATTGAGTGCTGTAAGCTCTCAGAAGGGCATTATTTTTATTTCAGGAAGGAAAGGATAAGCCAAGRGATTCCTTGGATCCAGTGGCTGTTCTGGGCCTGRTCCTTGTAGTTGTCACAGCCAGARCCTCCTTGCAAGGTGGCAAAATCCRTAGGGGCTGCATTGATTGTTCTGTGTTGACATCTTGATGCATTGAAGGTGCTGATTTTTGTTATGTAAATGGCAGCTTTCACCAAGATTTCTGACAGGGAAAGGGCCATCTGTTTTATAGGCAAAGTGACGAGTAAAGGTGATCGGCGAGGGGCGGATCCCTAAAAAAAGACATCATAGAAACAATGTAACTGAGTGCCYACTATGCAGACACTGAAAGAGCAGCAGGTTACTTTTGGGAGAATGAATGAATCAATGCACGGAATTGTCTGGCAGCATATAAGAGATCAGGATGCTAAACAGAACACTGATAATGTGCAGAAACCTTTCTTGGACTTTTATATTTGTTAGAAGTAAGTCTTATCAAGTTAAACTAGATAAAACAGATTAGAATATTTAACATAAGGTTTGAGGAAATGAGTGTTGAACATACCAAAGCATCAGTTTTGGAGGATATGCAGTGTTTAAATACTTCTCAACCTTACAGGGGTCCTAGTTTTATTCTACTTCAGGATCCAAGTTTTCCCCTTGTGTTTATGTGCTGGAGGTAGAACCAGAAACATGTAGAGTTGTGGTGCAGCACCTAGGTTAAAGGTGAAGGTGCAGCACTCACCTTGGAACTAAAGGACAGCAAGGATGGCCTAAAGCGCAGCAGGGCTTCTGGTATACATTCTACGGAGAGCTGAATGGAAATGGGAAAGGAAACATCTTTTTTTACGTATGAGAGCAAAGTCTGTTCTGTTAATGCCTCCTCCAAAATTAGTGATGTGGGCAGATATAGGAGAAGGCATCAAAGATGCTCAGGTGCTGTAAAAGGTGCCACTAGCTGAATGGCCAGGCTGCGTTTTTCTCAGTGCTGGTCCACAGAGGATGGCTGTGAGGTCTCGGTTCGGTTTGCTTTGGGTCACCTAGGCTGGCCCTKCTCTCTAGCTGCCTCGCTGGTGTTAGAAAGGAGCCAGCATCAAGTCTGCCTCTGCTGCCTTGAGGTCCCCCGCTCAKCTGGGCTGAGCAGGCAGCACAACAGACACTTGGGGCTCTCTAGGCAGGCAAGCTCCGGTCCCAAGGGCTGTGCTAGCGCCCTTCGCCAGCGCGTGTTCCTTATTCCTAAAAGAACAGCCAGGTTGTCATGGCTTGTCAGTGATTAGAGCTGCAAAAGCCAGTCTTGCTCTGAGTTTCTGCTGGCTGCATCCTCCTCAGGGGAACGGAGCTTGAAATAAGAAATCTTCCATTATGCCACAAGGGAGGCAGGAGTGGCTTGTTTGTGCTGCACAGTGAGGTTGAGTGTCTGGCATCTCGGTGTGAATATCCAGCTAGTCCTGCAAGGGTAAGAGGTCTCCTCCAAAACTCCCACTTACCGTCACAGTTTGACTGGCTCGTGTGTCTCCAGGGGCACGTGCTTACATGCTCTGAGAGTTTTCCAAGTCTGTTCTTTGAGGGGAAGTTTTGGGTTAATTTTGTGGTCTGTCAGTTCTCAACTGTCTGGTTGTTGCCATCAACGTACCATAAACAGCTTCTATCAAGCTGTACAGCCCGGGGGACTGTTTTACCCTGTGACCCCCTCTAAAAAGGTGTGTGCAAACTTGAAACATCTACAGAGCACTCGAYGACCTGGGTCTGCTTTGTGTCCATGAAAGCTCAGGAGTGGTTAAAAYGAGCTAAGTGTTTTAGTGGTGTGGCAGAGATGTGCCACGCGCATCTGTACGTAAAAATTCCCGTGGTCTCCTCCCCCGGCAAAGCCGATGCCTGCAATGAAAGTGACTTCCTGCTATCTCCCACGCGGCACGCATCACCTGTGAGTGCCGTGCCACTTGCTTCTTATAAACTCGAGAGGTATTTTTGTAGTCCTAGGGCTTAGTAATTCTGTAATCTGTTTGTAGGCGTTAGAGCTTCCGTGTCTGTCTAAGGCAGCAACCTCACAGAGGTTTGTGGAGCAGCGCTCTGGGTGTGAGCTTGCTAGCTCAMTGCTTGCTTTCTTTTTCCTTTTTTTCTTCTTCTCTTCATTCTCAACAGCAGTCTAGTTGTAAACACCAGAGCTGTGGTTGATAAACTTTATAGGAGGAGATGGTGTTTGTGCTTTCCGTGTTGAACTGCTGCTTTAAAWCCTGACTGAGTAATTTTAAATGTAAAAGTAAATTTAAATTTCCAGTCTGTATAAAACCAGCCTTTATGTACAACTGTGCGGTCCTCAAGGTGTGTTATGAACTGGGCATGCATTGCCTGCAGCTCCTCGTGTTGTGCCTACATGCACTGCTGTAATGCTGGGTTTTACATCCTGACTCAGCGAGCGAACGCCTGGACTGGTGCTGTGTAAATGTCAGCTCTGCCGCGGTCCTCTCTCCGCTTTAGGAAACCTGTGTGTTTCTGGCCCTTGCTCTAGTTCGTGTGAGATGAAACCTTAAGGAGAGCAAAGTGATCTGCAGCTTTCTCTCAGAATAACAAACTAAAGCAGGAGGATGCTGAGGGCTTACCTTCACTGGAAAGCTGCAAGTTTTGTCTAGTGATTTTTATTTATTTATTTCCACTTCTTTTTCTACACAGTGAGAGAGAGATCTGGGCATTTTAAGGTACGCACATGGGCCGTAAGGCTCTCAGCAAGGAGGTGATTAGCACCAATGGGTGCAGCTTTCCAGATTGCTTTTCCAGGAAATGGGCTGAATCCACATCTCAAAACTGGAGAATTAAGGAGCAGCTGCTCTCTACTAAAAATTTTTGCTGTTTATTGGATAGATTTTGAACCAGAGATGGGGTCACTCTCCCCATCTGTATTTCATTCCTATTCTTCTGAGAAAGTTGTTCTTGCACAGATTTTTAGTTTCCCTTTGTATTAATATTCCATAGTGCAGGAGTTTCTATGGAAAGAGGATTACACTTGAATTTTCTAGGAGCTGTCCATTTTCAGGGGAGGGAATACCGTCCTGTTTGAACCTGTGGAAATTTGTTGTTGGGTACCTGCTAAGTGCTTAGGAGGTTGTGTTGTGTGACAACATTCATTTCTCTTCCTCTTCAATTCTATGAGAAGTTTGAAAGCTTTTAGAAGTTGACTTCTACAATGGGGAATCTTTTCTCCCAGTTTTTATTTTTTATTTTACAGGCAGCTACAATGAAAGGCAAATAACGTATTTCAAACAACTCTGCCTTTGGCTGTTCACAAATGGCAAAGTGACCCATAGAAAGGGAAATTGTAACTRCTAATACTTGCGAGGCCAAGACAGTGCAAATATGGCCACAGCGTGGAGAACTCTATTCCAGTTCCCCCAGGCCAAAGGGAAGGTGAAAGTGGAGTAGATGCCTTGTCCTGACTTCGATTGGTGCTGAGACGTGCTTAGCAAAAGTATCCACCAAGTCCAGAGAAATTCTTCTTTTTGCATATTCACCTATTGGAAAAAGCCTTGTGCATCATAAACTAATGACTATGTTGCCTTTGGGAAGAAAAGGGATTGTGCAATTGGAACTTGATCTTAGATATGGTGTTTCCTAACTGATGAGATATGGCATCATGTAGAAGTCCTCAGCTGAGGGCAGCAATGTAGCCATTGCCACCTCTTCTATCTTTGCTGGTCAGTAAAGTGAGGCASTGTGTTGCTTTTGTTGCTGCTAGGAAGGGCTGAGGTACTTAGCAGGTGTTCTAGAAACKTATTGTTAATGAACAGAAGGCAAGGCAGGCTTGTTTTGCTTTATTCAAACTTGTAAACCCTGCCTCCTCCCCATTTTACTTCCCTTCCTCTTAAGGCACATGGGTGGTTTTGTGGTCTCTGTATCCGGTCCCTGTGTGATACAGCATGTGCACTGAGGAAGCAGGACAGATAAAACACAGCTCATGTTTCTGGGAATCCTTCCCTCACTGCTGATGGGGAAGTGTCATGCTCCCAGGCACTGCTAGATAAGGTGCTGGGCTGTTGTCATACTGGTGACATACTTGTCATACCAAACATACCTAGTGACATATAGTGGTCATACTGAAGTGCAGGTGCTTTATGAGTAGTTCTCCGCAAGACTTGAGTTGRGGAACGTGGATCTTCAGCAGCGTGTTCCTTGGTTTCTTTCTAAATTTGTGCACTGCCTGACAGCTTTAAAGATACATTATAAGCTGTGAATTGAACAAATTTTAYACTGTTTTTTTTTTGAACTGAAGATAAGTGACATGGTTAGAATTGCTCAGGGTGTGAGCAGACCAGACTTAGAACTTGCAGGGAGTACGACTGGCAGAAGGCTGARGCATGAGTTTCTATATCCAGTAGCTGGGTAAGCGCCCTCCAAGCTGTGTTACTGACACGTGTCCTGCTGACCTGGTAGGAAAACTCCCTGTAAATGAGGGGGAATTTAGTCAGGCAAGCTGGTTTCTCWGCTGAGGTGGTTGAACCAGGTTAGTTAGACAATAAAGTCCAGGTGTAAGTGGACTTTGTTGCCAGGAACTAATACAAGTATCTTCYGTGGAGGAAACCCCCAGAGTTTTCTAACACTGTAGCATTTTGCTTGCTTGAGGGTGTCTCTGAGTTTGGTATTATATGTCTTTAAGAAAGAAGCCATGCAGTAGGGTTCTGTTGGATGACTGTTGKTTTAGCAAATCCTCTGTGTGTTCACCCTGTACTTGAAAATGCCAATGTGTACCTGACAGTGTTTGGATTCATCTTCTGYCTTGTGTTCTTTGGAGGTACTGGGGTAATTTGTGGAGTCCTGCAAAACAAAGATATAAAGATAGAATTAAAAAAAGAAAAAAAAATCCATTACCTCAGACTTGTTTTTTTTTCCTGATTTTTTTTCTCAGAGAATGGAGGGAAGAACTATAGCAGAGTGTTATTTGTGTGTGTGGAAGTATATGCATACTGAGAACCAGCAATAGCCATTTCTTCTACTGCAGTCTGGAATTTAGCTCTGGAAAAACAAAATGCAGCTTGGAGAATGAGTTCTGTGGATTACATTACAAAGCCATGGATAGGGCCTTGTTGTTTCTGTTGGCTGCTTGGCCTTGGATGAGCTATCGGGGCAAGTCTTTGTTCTCTGGTGAAAATAATTTGTTAACATCTTTGTATAGATGTAGACCTAATCTGAAAGAGATTAAGAAGGGGTTGCTTTGAATGGATTCTATAGCTAGAACATGCTGTGGTAGTTTACTGGCCTGGAAATCTATTTTAAATGCCAATCTTCTTGTGCTTTGTGGATGCGAGGATATGCTTTGCTCCTATGTCTGGCTTTTTTCACACTACCTCTATACTGTGCTCAGCACATATTTGCATTGTGCTTTAAGGAGTTATTATGTAATGAACAGCAACAGACTTTTTTTTCCCCCCTCCTTTTCTTGCAGGTTGTAGCTAAGAAGTGAGCAGGATGCCCCCGGGCATTTACTGCCCTGTGGAATTCTGGTCCAAGGGGGAAAACCAAAACATCCAGGTGGACTTTCTGCTGCCCACAGGCATATACCTAAACCTCTCTGTGTCCTGTAATGCCAGCTTGGGCACCATCAAGCAGGTAACAGCATTATTGCTTGGTCTGATCTGCAGTCTCCTGCAACTAGGAGCCTGTTTGTGGGAGTGCTTGTTGAAATGTGCTTGGTCTTAACACCAGTTTGGTTTCTTCTGCATTTCTTTAGATAGTTCCTTGTGATTGACTGTCTCAAGAGTCCTTCCTTTCAGACATGGCCTCTGCAACCCACTCAACTCATGTCTAACTGCTGAGAGTGTCAGAGACAGGGTGCTGATGTCAGTGGCACAGGGGTCAAACTATTGGTTGCTTGACCAGCCTTGAGATGCCATTTAGTTTTTGAGTAACTATGGGATAAGGCCAGATTTGGATTGTTAGCGTGGGGTGGATGGACCTGAGCCAAACTGAGCCATTTTTTCATTACAAACGCTCCTGGATGTGCAGATGCAAGGACAAAAATTCACCTCTAGATAATCAAATACAAGTGCCAGACTTTCTCAAAATATTCAGGTGGTCAACCTAGCCTCCGCTTGCCTCAGAGAAACTGAATCCTAAAAACTGACACTGTGATGAGAGAGATTTTTTTCTTGGTGTCTTATTTGTGAAATAAAATGTTGTAGTGAAACCATGTGTAAAAGAAATGAAACTGCTTTCTTGTTTCCGTGGGCAGGAAGTGGGGCTATGGGAGAATAAAGGAAAGCAGAATGGAAAAGGTTTTCTTTGCAGCAGCAACCTGGCCTAGATGAGTCACAGATCACAAGGGACAGAAGCACAGTGCCAGATTATCCCAAGTTTTCTCCGGCTGCAGTTTTCAGGTCAAAAAAAAAAAGAAAAAAAAGAAAAGAACTCTGCAAGCAGAGCTTAGTCCCAGCTGTTAAGGTCTWTGTTTTCCAGTTTTTCAGTTTGGGTCACATCAAAGGCCTATCTATCTCAGGATTTTGTCTCCTATAGCAAGTGCTTAGTGTCTGAATAGGATATAACCTGTCATATGTAACTGTCATTCTGTGGGAGAGAAGGGTAGTAGAGATTTGGACAGATTTCAGAAGCCTCAGGAAAAATTCTTGGCTTGGTCACAAATTTCATTTACTAAGGGCAARTGACTTTATCCACTGTTGCTTCCAGTGGGAGTGACACGTCTGTTTCATGAGGCTAGCAGTCAGCGGATGCTCATTCAGGTGGGAGTTCCTTAACTACCAAGGCAGAGGGATTTAGCATGCCTGAAACAAATGGCAAGTGCAGGAAAGGAAGTCGGTTAAAGACTCTTGCAGATCAATCTACCAGCCGTTCAGCAAGAGTTGCAACCACCAAGCTTGGCTGAAAAGCAGCCTATGACTACTGGTCCAGGAATGCTGTGACAAGGCTTTGCTCTGCATTCCCTTTGTGGAATGASATGTCTCGGAGTGGAGTTGATACTGAGAGGAAGATGAAGTCCTGACAGCAGTAGTTTTATTGTCTGTCCTTTTGTCCTAGGTGGTGTGGCAGCATGCGCAATATGAGCCGCTATACCATATGCTCAATGATCCTGAGGCCTATGTGTTCACGTGCATCAACCAGACAGCAGAACAGCAAGAGCTGGAAGATGAGCAACGGCGACTCTGTGACATCCAGCCCTTCCTGCCGGTACTGCGGCTTGTGGCTCGAGAAGGCGACAGGGTCAAGAAGCTTATTAACTCCCAAATCAGCCTGCTCATTGGGAAAGGTCAATTTTTCCTCATCATTATCAAAAGCTGATTGGCCCTCTTGGGTGTAGGTGCTTATTTTGTCTTTTTCTCTCTTACTCTCCACTTAGGTTTGCATGAGTTTGATTCTGTGCAAGACCCAGAGGTGAACGATTTCCGCATCAAAATGCGCCAGTTCTGTGAGGATAGAGCAGCAAAGCGGCAGCAGCTTAACTGGGCAGCTTGGATGGAGTACAACTTTCCTTTGCAGCTGGAGCCATTGGCCAAAGGCTTTGGGACAGGCCCCCTACAAACCCCCACCAAGAACATTTTTGTCAACGTCAAGTTTCAGTCAGGCGGGGTAAAGCACACRCTTTTCTGTGACAGTGTGTCACTGGTTTGTGCTTTCACTTCGGGCGTTCAGAGACAGAATTACATATGTGTGGACAGTGTTTCCATGCGTTCAGTGTTTGTCTTCATTCTCCAGACCCTGTTGCCTGTGGATATGGTTGAGAGGGAATCTTTGAGCCTCCAACCAAGATGCTCCAAGGGAGCTATTACCACTCCTGAACATGCATTGAGGGTCCTGGTTAGCTGGCAGCTAAGGTTACTGTATGCATGTGTGGTAGCAAGCTTTTTATGCATGGGTGGGAAAGGAGTAGAAAATCCAACATATATTGTACATTTTCAGGCTTTGGGTCCCCTCAGCTCATGCTCAGTGTGCACTGCTTGCAGGCATTGGCCTGTGCTGCCCGTGGGCCCCCATTCTTCCTGCTGCCCTTGATTAATGCTGCCTTGTGCATGCTGAGCCTGCATGTGAAGCAGGAATTGCCCCCAGGGCAGGAGAAGGGCCTTCCAGAACAAAGCGAGCCCAGTCACCACCTGCTTTGCTGGTAGGAAAGCAGTTGGAATACTCACAGTGACTCACAGCCACACATATTGGTGACGGTGCTTACACTGTACTTGAAGTTCTGATTTCTGGACTTGTGCTTGCACCGTGGAAACATGCTGCTGCCCAGCTTGGCAGGCATCCCTACCTATTTGCTAATGTCTGTGCTTTGAGGGGAGGTAATTCTGCTTTTCTAGCCTTCTCTTTACTGGGTCGGCAGTAGGAAAGTTGTCACTTCCCTGCTGAGCTTCTGTTGCTCCCTGTGGTGGTTTCAGCCCTTTGCTGATATTTGACAGCATATGCTGTGTTGTTGGGATTGCAGGAGAGCTTCACTTTCCAGATCTCCCCAAAGGAGTTCCCCATCACGCTGATGAGCTATGCTATCAAGAAGCAGGCTACTGTCTTCCGTCACGAGACTGTGGAGAACCCAGAGGATTATACCCTGCAAGTGAATGGAAAATGTGAATATCTCTATGGGAATCACCCCCTGTACCAGTTTCAGGTGAGTCCTTGTCTTSTTGTCAGTGGGTGAGCACTGCCACCACGTGTCCCCCTCTTGCTGGGAAAGCAGAGTGAGACCTGTTGTCCTGCATCAAGGAGGCTCTTTTCAGGAATGCAGCCCATGGACAGCAGGAACCTGGGTGCTGCCTAGGACAAGAGATACTCTTGAGAACCTAATGGATCCTTACACTTTTGGAGGGCAACTGGTCTAAGCCCATCTCGTCTGTTTATAGATTATGATTCTAGGAGTGACTGTTTGCTTGCATGGTGGGTGCAACTGCTTCTCCTAAAAGTTGGGCAAGTAATCCTGTATCCTTTGTTCCCTGCTGGCAGGAATGCCGAGTCCTCAGCAGTTTCCCTTAATGCAACTGTGTGGGTGAGTCAGCTGATGAAATGCTRCATGTGATGCCCATCACATTCCTGGTGCTATCCACATATATCCAGTGGGATGTGGGTTTAAAAGAATATAACTTAAAACTGATTTTTGATGGCTGCTGGGTCCTTTCCACATRCTGTTCACCTGTTTCTGCTCTGCTCCACTGCCTTTGCCAGCCTAGTGCCGTATCATCCGTGAAATGTCCTGTCTTTGCAGTATATCCGCAGCTGTCTGCACCGAGGCCTGACACCCCACCTCACCATGGTGCATTCCTCTACTATCATTGCTATGAGAGACGAGCAAACCAACTGCATTGCCAACCCCCCAAAGATGGCTGCCAAGCCTCCCCCTCTTCCTAAGAAGAAGGTAAAAGGACATAGTGACCCAGCCTGGTCGCGCTCAGTACATCCATTGATGGAGATGCTGATGTAGTCTGGGAACACCTGCTGTACAAGCTGGTTCTCCCTGACTCTCTCAGGACATATTCCTAGCAAGGCCCCAAGAGCTGGAGATTCCCAGTCTTCCTGTTTTCTGCTGCAATAACGATGCTCTTTTCTGCTGGGGCCAAAAGCAGGTGATGAGAGTCCAGCGGTAGCAGGCTTAGGAGCTGGAAAAGCTTATGTCTTACCCTCAGAGCAGCTCTTCAGCTTTCCTCCTTGCAGCCTCCCTCAGTGTGAGTGCTAGCAGGAGTGACGTTGGCTGGTTGTGACAGCAGGGAGACACAGAGGGTGTTTGGGTCCCATACTGTCCCTCATATAGAAACTATGATAGTGCTGTTTAAGATGACATAGAAACTATAATAGTGCTATTTAATAACTCTCTCTCAGCTAGTGTCAGCAGCACCTCTCTTTGGGAGTGCTTTGCCCGTCTAATTCCCTCTCCAGGGAATGGAAAAGTTAACAACATAGAGCTGAGAGTTAGTCTTGCTGGTTTGGGTTGAGAATWCTTTGAGCTGTTTCTCATCAGAGCTATTCTTTCTCTCTAGCCAAACTATGGTTCTCTGTGGTCCCTAGAGCAATCCTTCTACGTTGAGCTGGTGCAAGGCAGCAAGGTCAATGCAGATGAGAGAATGAAGGTAGGTGCTGACTTTGGCTTGCTTTGGTTTTGTATTTTGGCTTGCTTGCTTGGCCTGTTGCTTATGTGTGGTGAGGAAATCAGGGACTGGCAGCCTCGTGTCATATGGTCCCTCTTTAWGTTTCCTTCTGCTCTTGGGCAGCTTCTAGCTGCAGAGAGGCAGGAAAGGGAACTTGCCAGCCAGCAGCCCAGCCACACAGCTGTGCATTCTTAGAAACATCCCTCTGCTACAATTTCGGGGTAGCAAGCAGAGCTGCTGCTCTGTGGTGGTCATCACTGCACAGTGTGAAGGGGCAGAGAGTCTGCAGAGAGTGTAGGGGAGGAACCTCRTCTCTGAGAAGGGCAAATGATAGGAGAGGTAACTGGTGGAGTTAGGGCAGAAAGCGTGATACAGCAAAGCCATGGGATACCAAAGGGGGACAGGCCAGTGAGGTGAAGGGGAATGGCCACCCTTCAAGAAGGGAAGAAAAAAACCCTAGAATATATCAGATATGAGGAAAGAAACAGGAGCAGGGTATCCTAGTCCTGGAATGGACTCTCTGCTCCATTCTTCTTCTAGTCAAGTGTACTTGGCAAACAGATCAGGTCCATGTGGATTCACAATGTTCTCTTATTTCCCTGTTCCTCAGCTGGTGGTACAAGCAGGACTTTATCATGGCAGTGAGATGCTGTGCAAGATGGTGTCAAGCTCTGAGGTGAACGTATGCTCCGAGCCTGTGTGGAAGCAGAGGCTGGATTTTGATATTAACATCTGCGATCTTCCCCGAATGGCGCGGCTCTGCTTTGCTCTCTATGCGGTCATTGAGAAGGCAAAGAAGGCACGTTCCACCAAGAAGAAGTCCAAGAAAGCTGTAAGTAAAGTCAGTGGGGGACTGTGGCTAGCTTGCCAGGCCTGGAGGGGGCACAGGATGCCATTCCGAGACAAATACCTTCTGCTTTCAAAAGAACACTTACTGAAGAAAGAGCTCACAGTGTGATGGCCAGTAACTTCCTCATCAGAACAGGAGTCAGAGGAGTTCTGCCTTTAGGAAAGAATGTTTTAATTGAAATTTCTTTTCAGTTAGGAAACATATTCAGCGTGTAAATGCACTTAAAGTGGAATCAGTTGTGTTGGCTTCTCTGTTTTGCGTTTCCGCAAGTTCCTGCTTCTATAGCTGAGGTTAAAACCATCTCGTATGTTGCAGCTTCTTTCTAGTAAGGCCTTTCATACAAGTCCCTCATGGGGCAAATTAACAACTTAGAAAGGGGAAGAAAATGAGGAACGTGAACACTGCTTACAGTAAAGCTATAGGTGAGATGGCATTTGAAGTGCAGAGTCTTCTAGGTTACTCCTCAGATGCTGCAAGCAGAGGATGGGAAGTGTTTGATTCATTTTGGGAGCTTTTGTTTTATGTTTCTGTAGTGATTTATTTTCTCCTCTGTCCCCAGACTTCTCAATCAAGAGTAATTCTGGTAGCTCCTCTGTACTGCAAGTGGTTTCCTTGAGGTTTACTGACTTGACACCAGTAAGGTTTTTGGTGTATTAGTATCTAGGGACTTTCATGCAATGCATGAGTCCTGTTTRTATGGACTATTTTCCAGGCTGGAGATTTCAGACTGGAAACATTTTGAGTGAAGACCAGGATCAAGCTTTTATTGTTGTTTTTGTGCTTAAGAATAACAGAGCTTCAACTCCTGCTGGAGGCTTTTGTCGAACAGAATATCTGATTCATCCACAGACTGCATTTTTGGTGATCACACAGGAACAATTTTCAGTTTTGAACCAGTCAGAAGGAAATTCTGCTATTCTGATGGATAAAACAAAGCCAGCCTGGTTAGCATAGTTGATAGGATCTTTTTCATGTGCATTCCAGTAATGGGAAAGGTAGGTAGGTTCTCATGGTCTTTTGATGGGCTGTGTTTGCTGGACCTGGAGTCTGCAGAATGGATTTGTTTGTGTGTTCGCATTGTAGCTCTCAGTGAGGTAACCCAGGTCTTGTTTAAAATAGTTGGTGGCTGGAGGTTCCAGTCAAGCTGCACCCTGATTTTTGTTACTGATTAATAAGCTTTTTGTTTATTGCTTAGTATTTAGAGGTTAATTGCATGCAGGTTTGTGATGCAGACAGTCCAGATCAAGAAGGTGGGACTGAATCATTTACTTCCATGAAAATAAACGAGCTGGCAGACTGACTGGGATGAGTCAGCAGGTTAATGTCACTGGTTGGCTTTCGGTGTGTCTTAAGTCATGCAAGAGATATTTCTGTCTTTGTGATGCTGAATTGTTGCTCTGCTGGACCTTATCCTCCCATAATCTTGCCTTGCTTTTTGGCAGGGTCCGTGTTGTAGTTTGATGGCATTTAGTTTGATCGAGAGGGTTACTGCTGGTGGTGGTACTGTGATTATCTCTTCCCTGGGGTCTGAAGCTAATGTCTCAAATTGGATCTTGCTGGAGATGTTTGGTGTAATGAACTCAATTGAAAGGTTTATGAGAGGCCCTTTGGATACGAGTTGTTTTGTTATATAAAATGAAAACATTGATACCACTAGCTCCCCCAAGTCTTTTGGTGTGTCTTCTGGGGAAGACTGATATATGCTCAAGAATGTCTCAGTGGAACAAGTACCTCCACTGTGTGCTTGTACTCACACCCTCACTGTGCATATCTTCAAATATAATACTCTTGGTAGGTGCTTCTCACTAGAATATTCTCTCATAGCTTTGGCAGGTGAATTTTTGTGCTAAGTGTTTTCTGAGCAGCTGGGTAAAATGCTGGTGCAGCTGTAACTTAAGCAAAGCAGCTGTTCCATTTGGGGAGCCTTAGTGCACAAAAGCTTAGGTGACTTGTAGAATTGGTTATTCTAATGGCAGGGTTAGAGCACGGAGACAGGTTGTCTTTCTTGGCCATGACCCGATCACTCCCAGATGAGCCTGGCCTGTGCTACTGAGCTAGGCTTGGGTATGGCAGGGAGATGGCAACGTAAGGTTTGAAATCTATCAGCAGACSATGTTAACTCTTGTACCAGTAGCTGATTTAGCCACAATTCTTTGTCTAGTTTTCTGATGTCAACTGCCACATACCCTTTTTCAAAGCTAAGGTTTTTCTCCTTTGCCTCAAAATGTGAAATATATGAAGTGTATAAGTACTGTAGAGTAATACTAACATTCTGGAAACCTACAGATTCTATAGATGTGCAAAGTGGTGGCAGCTAAGGGGAGGGGTCTGACTTGAGACAAATTTATGGGAAGATATTAGTGCCATTCAGCACTGCAGTGCGCTTTCAGATGTGAGTTTATGTGCCTATAGCATTCTGTATAGGGTTTGCTTTGCATTGGTTGTTTCCTCCCTTCGCTTCATCCACCTTTTACAATCACAGCACCCAGAGCAGCTTCTCTCCTTGCCTTGCAGGACTGCCCAATTGCCTGGGTGAATGTCATGCTTTTTGACTACAAGGACCAGCTGAAAACGGGAGAGTGCTGCTTGCACATGTGGTCCTCCTTTCCAGGTATGCCCAGAGCTAGAGCTCCTGAACTGTTCTATGTCTTTAATACCATCCACAAAGATGGGATATGTCTTGTGGTCTGTTCTGCTGCTCTAGGTGGTAACAGAGGCCAGAATAGCTCAGCTCAGACTGACAGGGTTACAGTAACATCCTGGGCTGACAATCCAACTACAGTTACTGCACTGTATTGCAATGGCACCTAGGGCCCTGACAAGATAATTTGGTCTGGCATTGCACACATATTGTAAGAGGTAGCTGCTCTCCTAAAGGTAYCACATATTCTGGTGCTAGCAAAAGGAAGTGATCTGCTGAGACCCATGACAACTGGAGGCAGTTCTGTGCCCTGCTTTCTTTGCCAAATCTTAGAAGATTAGAATCTATGGGTTTATGTATTTTGCCTTTCAGATGAGAAAGGAGAACTTCTGAACCCCATGGGTACAGTACAGTGCAACCCCAACACAGAGAGTGCAGCAGCCTTGGTCATCTGCTTCCCCAGCATTGCCTCGCATCCTGTGTATTACCCGTCATTTGAACAGGTAGGGGACACGGATGCTTTGGGGGGAAATAGGGGAATTCCTCTATCTTGCTGGGTGCAGGAGCATGCAGTGCCACTCTGTGCTGGGTAACCATTGACAAGGGATTAGGTGCAAAAAAACCCCGATGAATGGGTATTTTTACCTGAAAACTTACCTCTCTTTCTCATAATTTCATACACTTTTAGGCAAATAATGTTCCAAGTGTGAACTACCAAGGTAAATCTACTCTCTCCTGTAGGCTTTTGTTTACATATAGGTTTAACCAAACTGCACGCAGCATTATTGGGCTCAGTGGGAGGAGGAATAGGGGTAAAGGAGTGTAAG
This sequence comes from Eudromia elegans, assembly GCA_003342815.1. Classification (NCBI taxonomy): domain Eukaryota; kingdom Metazoa; phylum Chordata; class Aves; order Tinamiformes; family Tinamidae; genus Eudromia; species Eudromia elegans. The sequence continues at coordinate 591,611 of PTEX01000203.1, forward strand.
GAGCCGTTTTCCTCCTTTTCGGCAGAGTGCTGGCACATATGGACGTTCTCCATCTGTCACTGCACTGGCCAGACATTAAAAGAATAAGAAATGTGCCTGTTTCATGAAGGGAAGGAGTTCTGCTCTGCGGGCACATACACTCCACTCTCTTGTGATGCATGTTCTGCCTCGGAAGCATTCACAGATCGCGCCCACATGCCGGGCAGCTGGGCAGTGCTGTCTGTTTGGCAGACGTGCATCGCTTCTAAGAACCTGGAATGCCTTGCACTGGCCTGGAGTTCAGTGACCAGAGCTTCTTGTCCTTGGCCATATGGGTGTGCAGATGTGCCCTTCTTATCCCTTGAGTCTCCATACCACACGCCCAYGGGCAGTTAGGTTACAGCTCAGAGCAGAGGGGTTCCTGTGAGCATGTTTTCTTCACCTGAGCTATCTGAGAGGTATGACTTGCTTCTCCTGAGGTGGCAAGGTCTCTTGAGTCATTATAAACACCTGATGTGATGATGAGCTAGGATATAGAGGAAATGAGGAACCTTTCTCAGACTCTCTATTTGTGTACCAGCTGCTGGAGTTGGGGAGAAATGGAGAACAGCCCCGCACTGCCCTGGAAGACGCTGAGGAGGTGAGTCTCTGGCAGCCACAGTTCTGCAGTTGGCTACGTGCARGCTTGGTTTCTTAGATCAAGTCGTTTGTTGCCATTTGACCCCCCAGCCAGCTCTTTTCATCAAACTGGGCCAGGCAACCCTGTGGCCCCAGGCCTACAGTGTCTCCTTGGGTTGAGACTAAGCCCTGTGTATACTCTTTCCTGCAATTTCCATGAGCAGAAACTGCAACTGAAGGAGATACTGGAACGCAGGAGCTACACGGAGCTCTATGAGCATGAGAAAGAYCTGGTCTGGAAGATGAGGTATGATGTCCGTGACCAGTACCCACAAGCTTTGGCAAAGCTCCTTATCATCACCAAATGGAACAAGCATGAAGATGTTGCCCAGGTGAGGGTGCAAGAGGTCTCAGTACTGTCAGAAGGGGATGGCACCTAGTCCCCCCTTGTTTGACAGGTCTTGCATGTCTATGTCTCTATGCTGTGTCCTTATTTCAAGGACTTCGCTAGGACCTTCTAAAGGTCCCTCTCCTGCCAACTATGCTGAAGAGAGATGAAAGAGACTTTCCCCCAAAGAGCTTGTTCCACTCATTGTTTACACAGCACATGTAATTGCCATGCCTTGGGACATCACCTCTTTCCATAGGAAGTTTAGACTGATGTGTTTTTGACCTGGCCTCTGCAAAATGTCCCTTTAAGATCTATAAATAGTGACTAAGATGTGAGGCATTTTTTTCTTTTCTAAAGGTCTGCTCTTCCCTCATTAGAATTTTAGGGGCATGTAAATTTTTGTGAATTGTTTTAAAAATCTTTGTTCTTCCCCCAAAACCTTTACAGATGATTTCCTTGCTTCAGACATGGCCAGAGCTGCCTGTCCTGAATGCCTTAGAGTTGCTGGATTTCAGCTTCCCTGACCGTTATGTTGGCTCCTTTGCTATCAACTCATTAAAGAAGCTGACGTAAGTATTCACAACGGGCATGGGGACCCTTTCTGTTGATATTGAGAGCTGCTGAAGGTGACTTTTACACCTGTGTTACTCTCTATTTACATTTGTTACTATCTACTTMCATTTAGGGCTGTTGAAGGGCACAGTGAACAAGACTGTCAGTCTTTTCTATATGTATTTTTTTCAAGTAACCTTGTTGCAATGAAGATGATTTCTTCCTTTCTATTCCCAGAGATGGTGAATTATTCCAATACCTGCTACAACTGGTCCAGGTGCTTAAGTATGAATCCTACTTAGACTGTGAATTAACCAAGTTCCTACTGGACAGGGCATTAGCCAACCGCAAGATAGGGCACTTCCTATTCTGGCATCTAAGGTGAGGAGCAGATATCTTGGGCTCTTTGTAATCATTAAACCTCCATTTACTGGATTCTCAGTTGTGCTGTGAAGTGAGATGATGAGAGAGTGTGAGTGTGTGTGTGTGTGTGAGTGTGTGTGTGTGTGAGTGTGTGTGTGTGTGTACACTGGTTCAACTACTGAAAGGCTCTTGGCTCTTTTTTACCCAGTGTCTTTCACTGAAGCATGTGTGGGACTGCCTTGCTGTGATTATGAGAATCCAGGAAATGTCAAATCTGGTCTCAACTGCAAATAACTATAAAAAGGGTATTGCTGTGGCCCCATTGCTCATTCAGCAGATGTGAACTGCTTTTTTTTTCTCTTGGGAAACTGATTATTTCAGAAAGACACAAAAAMCCCACCCTTCACTTGTTCTGTGTGTGTGAATTTTGTGTGAGTGCAGCTGTATGTATGTATATTTATACATATATGTGTATATTTGTGTGTATATCCATACATATATGTTTATATGTACATATACATGTATATGTGTATATATACACACCCCTATACAAAGATATGCCTGCCTGGAATTGAAATTTACTTTGGGTGTTCATGACCACCTGCCAGTTCTGAATCACAGGCTCTGAACTGCCCTTGTTCCTTGGGTAGTTTCTCAAAGCCATAGTTAGCAATTTAGTCATCCAAAAAGCTTTGTCATCAGTTCAAGCAATGGATCTTTGTTACAGCACCTTCTGGGGTGGGTGTTTTCTTGCTGCAATTTACAGAAGGAATCTAAACTGCAAAGTTAATTTCCCCCCAGCGTATACTGGCATGAATGGGGAAATTAGTCACTCACAGCAGTGAGTCAGGTTTGCTTTAACCTCCCTCCTTTTCTAGGTCAGAAATGCACGTCCCTGCAGTCGCCTTAAGGTTTGGCCTGATCCTGGAGGCATATTGCAGAGGCAGCACCCACCACATGAAAGTTTTAATGAAGCAGGTGAGAATTGCCCTTAGCCATAAGGTTGACTTCTCTCACGCTTGGAGGTGAGGGACACCTCCATATCTAAGATGCTGCTGCTTCTGTTTTCAGGAGTGAATACACCTTTTTTTTTTTTTCTTTTTTTTTCAATAACCAGTGCTCTCCAACTGCGCTGCGTTGCTTGATAACCTGTATTACTTCTAGGGTATTTGGGGCTGCACTCAATATTTTTTTTTTTTTTTTTGATGCAACAGACCCTGGATAGTTCACTATAGATTTCCTTTAAACCAGCACTAGGTTTTTTTTCTTTTTGATTGCAAAGTACAAAATTTCTGTGAGAAGTGATGCAACCAATGTTAACATTTCACAGTAAGCTCTTAAAAGTCTTTAACTTTGTGTTAAAACTAACYTTCTGCATTTCCTCTTTTATTTAACACTTCCATCCCTTCCCTTTTTGCAGGGAGAAGCACTCAACAAGATGAAAGCTCTGAATGACTTTGTCAAAGTGAGTTCTCAGAAGGCCACGAAGCCTCAAACCAAGGAGATGATGCATATGTGCATGAAGCAGGAAACCTACCTTGAAGCACTTTCCCACCTCCAGTCCCCACTGAACCCCAACATTATCCTTGCTGAAGTTTGGTAAGCAAAGTCGCTGCATTTCCTCCTCAGTTGAGCCCAGGCTCTGTTCAGCAGAGTCAGGCTTCTGGTAACCCTGAGGCCGTCTTCCTCCCTGGGAGTTACCTGCCCATCAGCATTTGTTGATGCTGTTGAATTTGCTGATTCCCTGGCCTTTTTTCTTTTTTAATGGATGGAGACTCTGATGGTACAATTTTTTTTTTTTTTGGTAGTGTGGAGCAATGCACTTTTATGGACTCCAAGATGAAACCTTTATGGATCGTGTTTAATAATGAAGAGACAGGTGGAGGTGGAGTGGGGATCATTTTTAAAAATGGAGATGGTAAGTCTGATAACATTGCTATCAGAGATATCACAGGTACAATATTTATTGTGGCGAAAGGACCTAAATCAGGACTGTTAAGACATTGTGTACGTAGTGTYAGGATGTCTGAGGTGTTTTTGTTGTTGTTTGGATGGTAACTGTGGGTAAACTCGCCATGCTTTAGCTACTGCCCTCTTCAGTAAGACTGCTGTTTCTAGCTGGAGACCCTTGTCCTGTAGAACAAACTGTGAAGGGTCCATGCGCTTTTGAATGGGTAGACATGCAGGATTGGTGTGGCTGCAGCTTGAKCATGTGTCTGGTAGATGCTTTTTGATGTGCTGCACTAACTGCTATGGGAATAGAGCCTATGGCAAAGGGAAGGAACAGATCCATCCATTAGTACAATCACGTCTCAGTTAAAGTTTCTAATGTGGAGGCCTTGCACTGTTACTGCTCCAGGAAAAAACACATGGCTCTGTTCAGACATCGCTTTATTAGTGAGACATAGTGAGAGAGAGACGTGGGCAAGGGCTCTGCCAGCAAACAGCTCCCTGGGCAGAAGCTGCTATGTTGGTAGAACAGGAGGCACTTACAGCTCGCTCTTCCTCTGCCATGGTGCACAGATCTCCGTCAGGACATGCTGACGCTGCAGATGATACAGCTGATGGACATCCTATGGAAGCAGGAGGGCCTGGACCTCAGGTGAGCCTGCAGCTGCCACACAGCAGCGTTAGCTTGWGTGGTGGGACCATTCTGCCTGCAGCCTGGGTTCTGCTAGAGCCTGTCCTCTGTGCGCTGCCCTAAGCACAASCTTCATGTAGCACTTTGGAAGCACTGGGAGCCCAAAGCACCTGGCCCTTCAGCGAYACAGATCCTTCTGCTTGCTGAGCACACAGAAAACGCTGCAATATTTTCTTACAGTCCAAATGTGAAGCAGGCACAAAGGCCCCCATGCTTTTCCYTAGCAATTTGTCCTTCATATGGAAGACACAGGAAATCCTAAGAGTCAAAAGACAACCCAATTCTAGGCAAGATTTCAGTGCAAGGGTTTCTTTCATCTCTGCAGGATGACCCCTTATGGCTGCCTCTCCACAGGCGACAAGACTGGATTGATAGAAGTAGTCATGCACTCAGACACCATTGCCAACATCCAGCTGAACAAGAGCAACATGGTGGCCACTGCTGCGTTCAACAAAGATGCGCTGCTCAACTGGCTGAAATCTAAGAACCCAGGGTAGGTGGGCTTACCTTTTACTCAGCTTCCTTCCAGCTGGAGACATTTCTTCTGCTTGCTTCATTTTCCCCTTGTTATGCATCTTTCCAAGTTGTCCAGCAATCTCTCCTGCAATGAAGTATTGGAGCTCAAAGTAAAATTTCCTCTCACTCTTTTTTCCTTATCCTCTTTAGAGAAGCACTAGAACAAGCTATAGAGGAGTTCACCCTTTCCTGCGCTGGCTACTGCGTGGCAACGTATGTACTGGGCATAGGGGACCGGCACAGTGATAACATCATGATCCGTGAAACTGGCCAGGTAGGGGAGCCACTGCTGCCCTCAAAGTGTTGGACGTGGGCAGGAAAGCTGCTCAGCAACGAGCAGAGCCATCCCCRTGCAGTCCTCCTGCTCCGAATGGACCTCTTACCTGCCAGCCAAGAGACAGACACACAAATACTCGCAATAGCTTTTGTCAGTGAGAGAGGATATTAAGTTTTATGATTAGAATTCCGCTACCCTCAGCTGCCAGTGTARCCTCTTGGAGGCTGCTGTTAATACTATAAATAGCTTACAAATTTTCATGCAGTAATTAATCCACTCAAACCTAAAACTGYCTGCAGACTTAAGCAGATGCAAACTCGTGCTCTGCATTTACTAGTATAAAGACCTTTTTTTAGCAGAATTACAAATTGCTTTTAGTTGCTAGTCAAGAYCTTCAAGTAATTACCCAATATGAAATTCTTAATAGTCTTCCTCCCAGAAAAAAAGTAGTACTTTTTTTTGGAAATGGCTGTAAGTGATCAGCATGGTTTTAATCTCATATTGATTCCTGCAATGAGTCAGCTGCTAGTGTTTGTATCACCTCTTATGTTGTGTAAAAGACAGGGCAGAGGCAGGAAAAGAAAAATCCCTKTGTTAACAGGAGCTGTGCTACTCAGTTATAATCAGTAATAACTTGGTCCAGGAGGAGAGGTAAGGCACAGCTCTTGTGAGTGCTCCAGAGCCAGGCTGTGCCAGGTAAGGTCAGCCAGTTCATATTTGTCAATTAAAAATTGGCTGCCTGTATTCTGCGAATCATCTCCGGTTCTGGCTATGTCTGTTCCAGTGGAGCACCTTCTCCCCGTACATCTTAYGCCCTAAACAATGCGTTTCAAGTCACAGAAACGTGCTCAGCACTTACCTAGGGCTGCCTGTTCCCAGGATAGAAATGAAMTGGTGGGAAGGGAGCCCACAGAGCTGCTCCTGCTCAGCAGGGGCCTCTCAGTTCTTGTCCACGCGGGGGAGCTGATGCCCTGCAGTATCTGGCCCTGGTTTTGTTCAGACTCAGGTTTAGAGCCGCTCTGCAAAATTGTCACCCTGCACAACGATGACAACAGTCAGACATGACTCTCCGTCCATCCAAGTAAACATGGTCTCTTTCCCCAAAGGAGTGACATAGGAAAGCTCAGTTTTCTCCCTCTCAAAATCCTATGGTTAGTGTTTTTTTTGTAGACATTCTGAAAAACAACTCTGACCCACTACAAGTGGTACTTTTCTGCTAACTGTTATTTCCTGCTTATTTCCAGCTCTTCCATATTGATTTTGGCCACTTTTTGGGGAACTTCAAGACCAAATTCGGTATTAACAGAGAACGAGTTCCTTTCATCCTAACCTATGACTTTGTGCATGTCATCCAGCAAGGGAAAACTAACAACAATGAGAAATTTGAAAGGTGAGTGTTGGCAGCTACGTTTGACTGAGCTTTTCAAGCTCTGGGTTTTCAGCAGTTCATTCCACTAAGCAGCACGTAGCTGCCTGCAGAAAAGAGTAACAACTCTGGAGTAAGAGAGAGCAGGAGAAAAGAGAGAACAGAGAATTACTGAGGAAGGAAACATTCAGCACGCGGTATTCTTGCTTGTGGTGCCAAGAACAAGTAATGATGTCAGCAACACGGGTAACGCGGGCCCAACCGATACCTAGTCTCACTGTACAGAATAGTAGAGCTGGCAGTGTCTGTTCCTCAGCCTCACCTTCCTTTCTGAACAGATTCAGGGGCTACTGTGAAAAAGCCTACATGATCCTGCGGCGCCATGGTCTTCTCTTCCTGCACTTGTTTGCACTGATGAAAGCTGCTGGCCTGCCAGAGCTCAGCTGCTCTAAAGACATTCAGTATCTAAAGGTAAGAGAAGCACAGCATGGATAGGGTTGAAACTTAATAGCTGCTCTTATAACTCAGGAGAAGGCTCTGCTTAAAGCCACTGACCTGCAAAACCAGGAGCAGGTGACCAGCACCCACATGCAGGGTGTCAGAAACGCTAGAGCAACCTGACTGCTGCTTTCCAGAGAGTAATTTTTTAGCAAGTAAATATTTTACTGGTTGTTTAGTTGCACATTCAATGAGTCTGCAGTGATTTCTGCCCCTCTCCTTCAGGATTCCCTAGCTCTAGCAAAAACAGATGAGGAGGCACTGAAACATTTCAGACTCAAATTTAACGAAGCCCTTCGAGAGAGCTGGAAAACCAAAGTGAACTGGCTGGCACACAACGTCTCCAAAGATAACAGGCAGTAGAGCTACCGCGTCAGCCTGTGCCCCCGCTCCAGGAGAATGTACTACCACTTGCACTGAGCCCAGCGCCTGCAGACGGGTTTCTACGGACTGATGAATGTTGCCGTGTTAAAGATCCCTCACGTGCATACCCAAGATCAGACATTTCTGCATGACTGACATGGTTGCAGTGTCATCAGCTGCATAATCGTGTCTGCCCTGGATCTTTGGGGACGAAGGGGGAGACATAAGGCAATAAAATTACTGCATACAAAGAAAGGTAGGTAGATGTACTGTATTCTTAAGAATGTGTTAAACTTCAAGTACATCCTTTAATGSAAGAATTTAAATTTAGATGGTTGAAATATCCTTTAAAAGGGGCGAGTGTATTAAAGTGTCTATTTTCTTGACAATTTAGCTCAATGCTGAGAATGTGCCATCGGTAGCTCTTGCACAGAAGCCCTTGCTCTAGGTAYGCACCCGTGTGGCTCAGAGGCATTGACCTGCCCCGAGATCACACYTTCTACCCTGTTTCAGTCTATAGCAAGATTGCCACCAAAACACTTGGACAGACTGTTTTATTCTGAGGTGTGACAGGGTAAAAATGCCCATATTGCCACTCTGCTAGAGAGGCCAAAGTGTTTTTAAACTAAACTGGAATTCATCTATTGCTGTCAAAAACTGATGCCAGCAGAACAGGTTCTGAGTGGCCAGTGGATTAGGTATTTTTGTTYCCTTTCCTAAGCCAGGCTTTATTTGAGCTTCAAGCAGCTCCTGGGTTCCTACACTTATTTCGCCTGTCACTAACAGGTCTGCATTTCCCGCACTGGGGGTAGCACTGGTTGCTGCACCGCGYGCCCCGTGCTGCGGCGCACCAGAGCCGCCCGGCCCCTCTCCCTGCGCTGCCTGCAGGGCACCCGGACYGGGCAGCAGCTCCGGGAGCAGCTGCACAGACGGTGCCCAGCTGTGGCTACTTTGCCTCCTGTCTTAGGACAGAGGAGGCCCAGATGAACGGGGTTAGCACTGAGAAATGACTGTATCAGGTAGYTACAGGTATTAAGCAAGTTGTGTCTCCAATCATCTTTCTACAGAGGGATATTCCCTCTTCCTCCTTGTTCCCGCTCCTCCTCGGAGCCGGGGCACAGACTGTCAGGGGGTGCAGCCAAAGCACAAGCTGCACAGTCGGTGCTTGCACCTGCAGTCGGACATTTCTTTCCCCAGCAGGATCCCTCCGCTCGCTCTCCCAAACGGTGCTGTACTTGTTCATGTATTTCTAATCCCGTGTCGTGTCCTCGTCTCCAACCAGTGTCCTCACCCGGCTGTTGAGGACCGCCAGGCAGGCCACAGCCCACGGGTCCTGCTGGGAGAGCAGGAGCCTCCTCGGTACCTTCTTCCTTCAGCAGCACCCCAGGCCAATACAACCCATAGTTTTGTACATAAACCAGGTTGCCTCTTGTAGAGCACTTGCTCCTAGAAAAAGCAGTTACGTAGACGTGAACTCCTCCTCACTTTCTGGGACCTCCTTTTTTATACCTTTCAAGTGACACCGTGTGGCCCAGGTTTGGCAGGCCCTGACTTTGCTTGTAGAGGTGCTGATGGCTGCACAACTCAGTCTACAGAACTATAAATATTTCTATTTCCTTCCTTATTCAACTGATTCAGGGAGCAGAAAACTATTCAAAAGTCAGGCCMCACGCAAGCTGAGATGAAACTCAAAGCACCACAATCTAATCAGTGGTTTGTACATCCTCATGAGCAGGAAGAAATATACCACAAGTCTATAAACACCAATGCAGTTCTCTTACCACGAACTAAAAATCCGGGGTCCGTCTCCGCCTGGCAGCCAGGCCCTCTTACCTGATGCTCTCCTCGGTCACTGTCCGCTCCTGGTCTGCAGGCTCCCAGCAGCTCAGACTCTCAGCCGCTACTGGGACTGGGACCGTGTTTCCAGAAACTTGGGCCCTGGTTTAGTTTTATGGATGTACAAGGCAGCACTGGCTCGTGTCAGCTGTCCTTATTTTTTTAAAGTGCAATAAACAAAATTATATCATCCTAAATTGAACAATTCCAAAGGTGTTCCTCAGCCCATCATGGATTACAGAAGGGTTCCTCACTTCTAGAAAACTAACTTACCTGCAAGAAGTAAAAACATCGCAGAGGAGACTTCCTCCTTGTAAGCCACTGGAAGAGCAGCTGTGTCTTGAAAACAGGCCCAAAGGTTTTATCAGGTCAGAGATCCTTTCTCTCCAAAATTACAAAGCAGCATCTCATCTGATGGTATCTCAACAAGCTGAATTGTAACAAAGATTGAAACTTAAATCACTTAAAAATATATTAATTTTACTGTAAATAACTACCCTCCCCCTGATGTYATAAATATGCGCAAAGTGCTACCTTTTACTATTTTATTTATTTAGAGCTGTTTTGTGTTTTTTTTTTTTTAAACTCTGTACAAACCATTTGTGCTTATTCTGTTGCCTTTGAGAAAARAAGTATTTTTTTAAGTCAGGCCATGTTATGTACGAAAAGAATGTTTACATGTTTAACTCTTCAGTTGCTTGAAGTCCATGTTTTGTAATTCTGAAAATAAAAATGATTGATAAATTATACACACGTGCTGTCAGAGTCTCTTCATGCTTGAGATCAGTAAACAAATCTCCCCTTCCAAGARCAAAACCACAGAACTACCCCTGCCATCAGCAGAGAAAATTAACACAAGTGGGTGCAACTCAACTCAAGTCTGTTCYACTCGATGAGAAATAAATGCAAACAGCCTTTAGAACCAGAAATTTATTGTAGCTTATAGACTTTCCAAACTGACCTGTTACCAATATACACATCTGAAAAGTTATACCCACAGTGGCTACAAACTGCATCAGGACGTTTACAACCTTTCAGTATTACCATTAAGTCATGATCAGTTTTTGTCTAAAATACAGCAGCTACAGTGACAGTATATGGAAGGATAAGTCTTCTACACATTAACACAGGACAACTGTCAGACATAAGTTAAAAGTTCCCCAGTTTACTTAAAACTAGCAGTTATATTACCATGGAAGTAGTCAAAACCATTTCCCCATTTTAGAAATCTAAAATTTTACATTAAAAAAAAAAAAGTAAGCTAGTTGTGTGGGTTTTCTCCCCTGCTTCCAGATCCATCTATTATAGTAAAAGGCACTCCACAGAGTCAAGTTTTATCCCAGATAAAACCCACCACTCAATCCCATTATTACACACATCAGGAGCCAGATGTGCACTAGGTAAGAAAAGGTCTGCTGTGAAAATCAAATTAAAACTCTGGAAACACTTGGATCCATTTCCCCTTTTACCTCTTTGAATCACGACCCTCTTCTCCCCCCATCTGGTTCCTCGCCCCTCCGTGAGCGGGTTCACCCAGGGCAGCATTTCCAAGGCGAGCACCTCTGCCAGCCGCTGGCCCGCTCAGAGGAGCGTCCAGGGCACCCCGCACCGGGGCGGGCCACGCGCAACGTCAAAACCAGAGCTTCGCTTACCGTGCTGAGGCGTGAATGAGTCCTAGGTCCTGTCGCAAGTTAAAGAAGTTACTCTTTAATCCACCTCCAAATATTAAAAAAACAGAAGTCATCAGATACTCAGAATGCTCTGCACAAGACCAAATAAAGTTAAATGAGTAAGACCTGCCTTACGGGAAGTGTTCACCGGGGGCTCATAACTTACTTTTCGTACCTTTCTGCCATTTCTTTTTTAAAAAGTCCTTTGTGAGTCCAAGTTAAGAGAGTTGATCAGAAACACCCAGAATCAGCTGTAACTTGGAATAGCAACAACAATCTCAATGGTCTGGTTGGATTGTTTAGACTGCAGCTTCGCCAGCAGGAAAATATAATTACTAAGTGTAAACAAGGGCTTAATACACCAACAGTCCAAGTCACTGTACAAGGAGCTACCAGGAATGAGCAGGAGTGTGTTCATCAGGAATGACATAAGCTATGTCCCTAGCCCCCCTCTCTACTCCCCCTTTTCCAAATTAAAAAAAAGCAAAACGCCAATAAAATAAAATACCTATCCATGTAGACTGGTGGCCAACGTGCGCAGGAACACAGGGCTCAGGCTCCCAGCTCCAGTTACCACTGTAACAACCAACTGAATAATCACCCGCCASCAACACGAACGGACCATCCCTGCACTAAAGGCAGCCCCACTGTAAATAACAGGAGCTGTGGCAACACCCCACAGCAACAGCAGCCTCATCTGCCCAACATCCAAGTAGTGTTTTTCTCCCAATAACTTAAAAGTCCTCATACCAAAATTGAACTAGAAAATAAAACGCCCAAGTCAAAACAAACTGTATCAGGCAGGGCAGTTGAACCTCTACAGAGGTTCCTAAAAGCCTTTACAGTTCCTCAAGCTTGTCTGTTCCCTCTGCAAAAATAAAAGAGGGGAAGAAAAAAAAAAATCGGAGCAGGGCATGAGTGAACACGGCAGTCAAGGCCGAAGACACTATTATTGAAACATCTACACTAGGTAACTGTGCCCGTGCTCCTGCTGCAGTAGTATGAGACTCGTATTATTTCATGCTTCATGATTTTTTTTACTTTAGCATGTTTTAAACCCCAATCCCTGTTTTCACTACCACAAATGACATAATTACATAATTCCAATATATTTACAAAATATTAAAAAGTCTGTTAATCTTCTACATATTAACCTCATTCTGCCACTTTACACATGCACTAATTTGGGAAAATAATAATAATAAAAAAAATCAACAGGCTGAAATGAGTAACTTTACCCTTTGTCAACAAGCAATCTTKGCATCTTTCAGAAAGATTAAAATGAACAAAGCCAAAGTTGTTTCACTGAGCAAAAAAAAAAAGACAGTTCAGAAATTCATGTGCAATGGCTACAAATCTGTAGAGTCACTTAGCTGAGATGACATGAAGAAAAAAGTGCAAGGTGATTCCTCACATAGCGTAAAAAAATCCAGTCACTGAGGCATGGCTGAGGGAAAAGAGGTGCTAACTACAACTCTAGGAACAGCATCAGGAACTAGCCAATACAACACAAACACTGGGATGTGTGTTGGTTGAATCTACTGGCCAGAATGATTTTTTTTTTTCCTTTTTTTTTTTTTTTTTTTGTACACCATGAGTCCTTGGGGACAATGGAGTGGATTACGGTGGAGTCTTCTAGAGCAGAAACACAAAGACAAAGGGAACAGCTCGGATCAATAACTGAGGGTAGAGTCATCCCATTCCAGCTGTTGCTGTCTATTGACATTCTGTTGGTCCTCCTCCTGCTCTCCTTCCTCTTCCTCACTGCTTTCAGACTCTGCACTGGTGATATCGTCTTCTTCTCCCTCTTCGCTTTCTTCTTCCTCTTCCTCCTCCTCCTCTTCACTGCTGTGTTGATCCTCGTAAGTCTGTTAAGACAGAAATTACCTATTGGTATCATATTGGCCTTAATTGCTCTCTTTTCTTGGAGCCAAGATACTATATAGTGAAAAAGTTATTAGATTCTTTACTATTTCTTCATGTTCAGCACTAATTAAGCAAACAGCAAAAAACCTGGCTCTCTTTAGAAAAGGTCTCTGGTGTTGTAACATGGCTACCAATCCTGTTGGTCTAAACGAACAAAATCTTAAGTCTTCACCAGTACTTCAAAGAATACTGGAAAAGCACTTTCCAGTGAGAACACATAGAGAACATTAAGGTTTCATACCTTGCCAATTCCTGATTTTCTAAAATGTTTATATCAACCATAGCAGAAGGCAACATCATAAAGCAGCATTAAAAATACTTTTTCCCTGACTTTGAAAGAAAAGCTGACTTATGTTAAGGTAATATGCTCAACACTGTAAGACACTGACTCCTAAAACCTGACAGTAGATTTGCAAGTTTCTTGACCAATTATGTATCACAACCCACGCAAGACCCAAACAGAACCACTCTTGGGATTTGTCACTATGGGGCATTCATTAAAAACTCTGTGTCCATGTCTGTTCTCTGCATTGTGTGTCTGTTTGTGCTCTGCTCCCTTGCTGGCAGTTAAACCCACTCAAAGCTGAAAGAGGGAATTCATTGGAAGTGCTGAGACATCAGCCTCACCTCCATAGGGTTCACAGTGATGGTCAACGCAGAGTCATCCCAGTCCATCTCATTTTCCTTCCCAGTGTCCTGGTCACGCATTGTCCTCTGATGTGCAGCTCGGATTCGGAACACTCCCAGGATAATCATAAAAACCAGGAAACTGACACAAACTACAATCACCACAGTGGCTGTACTTGGAACAACTGCAAGAAGAAAATAAAAGGTATTTCTTAGATTATACTGATAAATAACCCCTACCCACTGCTGACAACTGGCCACTCCCATTGCCTGTAAGATGGAAAGGACATTATAGAAATACTGCACATGGGCAAATAGAGGCAGCAGAATGTATAAGGTCATTGCACAAGTCAGCAGGAGAACAAGAACTAAAATTTGGTTCCACACAGTATCAGTCCAAAAGGTCATCATGTCTCCATCTGCTTTCAGTAGATTCTACTATTTAAGCTCCTATCTACAATTCCTCATATTGAAAACTCATACCAAATTTGTATTCTTAAAATAGAAAATACCATAATTCATGAATTGGGAATAACACTGCAATTCTTTTTTTCATGTTATTCACAACAAAAAAACCAAACCAAACCAAACCAACAACAAAAAAAACCAAACAAACAAAAAAAAAGTCTTAAAGTCCTAGTTCCCCATAGTCTTTTATCTAGGTCTTAGGGTTCCCTCAGAGCAGTATGCCTCACATCAGCCAAGGTAAGACTGGGGAGAGATCCTTCCTGTTGCCTGGGAAAGGGATTTCACAGGTCTCTAGTCATCTGTTCCTCCCTGTTTGGGCAACAGCAGAAAGACTGAGTGCTGCTTAGACTAGTTTAACACACAGCTTTAGCCTCTGGGAGAAAAATAAAAACGCTCTGCAGAAATTTAACACAATCAAAAAATATCTGAACTTCAGTGACTGAGAATCCTTACCTGAAAATGGATGAGGGTTGGCTAAGTTGTGACCAGAGAGATCTACAAATGTATGATGCACTGGATGAACAAACTGCGGTTGTGCCGCTATGTGATTGGCATGTTCCACTGGGTTAGCTGTGTGGATAACATTCACCTAAAAACAAAAGGAAAATGTTCAACCCCAGAAACACACAGCTTACCTGCGAACAGACAGAGCAGATCTATCTCCCACACTGAATATCTATTTCTCTCTCAAAATAGCAATGGCTTGTCTCAGGCGCCCTAATTCTTTATTTCAATAATCATCTCAACCAGTAGCTCCTCATACGTCACAGCTTCTTGCCAGCACAACCCTCCAGCACTGCAGTTAACTGCACTCCTCAAACCTGTTTCCGGTAGTGTGCAAGTCTGCGTGCAAACGGTGGCATTGCAGSATAAACGGATAAAGCCAGTTCATTATCGAATGTGGTATCATGTCATTCTGCCATACCAATATGTGCAAAGATATATACCACTTTAATTACACTTTCTTCATTTCCATCTTCTCATATTCACTGCTGTTAGGTGAAGATACACAGCAGAAGAAACTCAAATTAAAGGCAGAGGGCGAAGGGGTTGAGAAAGAAACGTGCACCAGCACAGCAGGCTCCTCAGAACATCTGCGAGCTCAGCATTCGAGCAGCACATTTCATGCTTCCTTGCCAAACAAGCAGAGCTAAATATACCGCTCCTGCGGTGGAACCCCGCAATACAGGGTACCTGACCAGCTGCACAACAGGAAGAGAGCAAGTTTAGGACAGAACAAGGAAAGCAATTGCAGTTCAATAGTTTGGCAAGGTCCTGACTCAGGCGCACAGAATTTCCTCAGGAAACAAACCATATTGCTTAACAAAAAAATCCCCCTCTGTTGTGCAGCACAAGTTGCTCCTTAGTTTTCCTAGCCCTCCATACCCAACCAGTGGTGGGGTAAATACAATTATTAACTTTACTGACATCCTTGTGATCAAATTTAAAATGCAGAAATCCAAACTCGCAGCTAAAGATGAGAGATATACGACAATTCCTTTCAAAATAACTTCATGTTCAAACAACTTGTAACTGAAACTGTAGCACCCTTTATGTTATTTCCTGCTGTACTTTCATATCTTTGGTACACGTGCACTGAGTAATAATTACCCTGTATTCTAATGCAGATGAAATACAATTTTAGCCTCTCTGCTCTCTCACATCCTAGAGCAAACTTATAATTTATAGCATTCTTGCTAGCATTTAGTGTCAGTGCTTAAGCACCAAATAAGCAAGAACAGTTAAGGGGCCAGCAAGTTCATATACAGAATCCTAAAGTCACACCCAAAGGTGGTTCAAGTCTCTGGTCAATGTCAACTAGCAACATGCCTATCAGTCCATTCTCCAGGATTTGGGGTTTTTTTTTTTGCAAAATGTATATGTAAATTCAGGTAAGTTCACATACCTCCACTTTAAATTCATTGCTGACATAGCGCCCATTGAGTTCAGAACAGACTAGTTTGAACTTTCTGTCAAAGAGAGAAACAGTGTGCCAATTTCTGTAGCGTATCAAATGGAGAACCTCCTCATAGCTGGCCATAGTATCAACCCCTGCAGGAAGAAAGACACAAGTGAAAACAGTTACTTTACAAAAGACTAGTGATGCATCCTATACTTCACAATATTGCTGCCCTTCTTCTCACAAGTTTTCTCGGTTGATTTTTTTTCCTGATGACTGGAAATTTAAACATTGTTAAGCTACACATGTACACATACGTGGCTTCAGTGAAATTCTGTGTTTTAATCCTAGATCTAATTAAAATTAGTCTTTAGGGGATCCTGAGATACCTTTTTTGAATACACAGCAAATACATACATTCTAAATGCATAATAAACAAGAATGATGCATGGTCTGGGGCACTATCTGTGCATGGAACAAGCTTTTTCTGGGGGTACAGGGTACTTTGTTTCTATAGTCCAACTGTAACTTGCAATTTGTGACATGAGAGGACAACACAGAGGAGGGTCTAGGACAGCCTATTTTCTAGAATCGCAACACAGAACAGCAGAAACATCTCTGAGCCTGAATATCTTGACAAAAAAGCAGTATCTGTGGTAAGCTGCTAAAAAAGACCCACAAGGTAGGCAGTTCCCATCACCACTGGTTTCAGATCCTTCCTATGATAAGGCAAGAAGTAGCTACCCTTACCTGTGATGATCATGCCAAGGCTGGAGGTACTCATCTCAATGCCCTTCTGCTGCAATCGTGTCATATCAACCTCCAAGCTCTCTTGTTCCTGATTTAGTTCCTCTCCTAGCACTGTCACCTCACACGTATCCAAGTTATGCATAATCTCTTCAGATACCAAAGACTCTTGTACTGAAGAGTAGAGACAAAGCCAGAGATAAGTACAAACAAAAGGGAAGTAGACAAGAGCCCAGGAACTATAAAACTTCATAGGTAAATACAACATCTTCTCTCAGAACACATACTGAGACCGGAGCCTCAAGCAAACATCAAGTATTCAAGAAACAATCATGATAAAAAAAGATGCAAACAAGGGACATGTACCCTAAGATAACAGCCAAAGCTTACTACCATTTACAGGAAAATCTTTCTAGGCCCAGCAGATGATCAATCCTTACTCATCAGAGATAGGGTCTTCCAGTGTCCTACTATATTTTGCATTAATAAAGAAATCCATGTCTCTTCAGAGAAGGAATATCTTTGAATGAGGTAAGGGTAGGCACCAATCCTACCCTGAAAAGGATATTACCTGTAGGATCCTCATCTCCATCTCCTTCTGGCTCCACCTCCCGTGTGATGGTACTTATTATGCGAAGCTCTGGGAAGAGGGAAACACCCTCAGAGCTCTCAAACTCCGAAGCGGAGCGGGCAAAGTGGTTGATGCCACTGAGACTGATTTTCGGTTCCTCAGGTTGCAAGACCATCACGTACCCCTCCACAGAAGGAACAGAGATGCATGCCTCCTCATTGAAACATCTGCAAGACACAGAGCCATCCAAGGGGTGAACTGATGGGAGGAACAATTGTGCAGAGTAAATGGTTATTACACAATTAAAACATGAAACATTTCAACGATAAATCTGGTGTAACTGTATTAAAATTGTGATGGTTACATACAGCAAGATCCTTTTGTGCATCACAACTGATACAAACATACATTTTCCCGAGTCCCACTATCACAATATAGAGATATACATTTCAGCATTAGGACATACTTGACAACACTGGTGATTTTAAGTCTCCGGATCCCAGGTGTTGGGAATTGTCGAGAATTCAAATAGGAAACATGTTGCATGGCCTTATCAACTCTGTCAATATCATCTCCCTCTAAGGTCAGTGTTGATTGACTAGGGTTCATATGGATCTGAAAGAGCAGGAGAGGGAAAGAATATCCAAAAGTAACATAACTGACTATATAAAACCAAAAGTGCAGCACTGCTTAGCCTGGTGATTGCCAAGATAATCACATCTGTATCCAAAGTAACATGGTCACTATATGGCCTGATAGTTAACTTCACACACCCCTATTCCAATCAAATGTATTTAGTATTTTATTCTTCAAGAAAAAAAATCTAGGTGCTTATCACAGTGCTGATGTGCAGATTCTATTAATATGGAAGACAGACAGCTCATACGTAAGAGCAAATCAGCTTTCACTCAATTTTGCTATTAAAACAGATATGTAAGTCAAGGTCTTTCTATTTAGTTGCTTGTTAAGAAATTCTGTTTTTTATTAGACAACATTTTACAGCTAGTAAAAAAGGCAGGCTTTGAAATAATAAATAAAAAAAATCTCTTCAAGGCTTAAAGAAAATACAGTTACCTTGATCTTCAAAGTTTACTACACCATATGTATACTAGGAAGACTTGCTAGTTTTCATGGCATTTTTATATAAAATATCCCCAAAAAACTCCCAAATACATTTGCTTATTTTATCTGGAAAATCCTTACTAATTTTACCAGCTGAACTTTTATCTCTTATCAGGAATGCAGTATACATGTTTTCTTTTATTCATATGCAGTTTTACCTTTATGCCTTTGCCAACACCATCCGCAATCTGTAAATCCAGTCCCTCTTTGCAAGTATACAGGCAATCTATCACCTTCTTGTTTTCCAGTTTACCAGAACGAATCATCAAGCCTGCCAGATTGCCTCGGAAAAACTGAGCCATGTGGAGTTCACCACCTTTGTAAAGGAAGGAGAGAAAAAGTCTTTTATAGGTCTGTCTTTATTATTTCTTTTTCTTTTTTTTTTTTTTTTCTTTAAAAAAATAATACCTCTTGCAGGACCACAACATATACACATGCAAGTTAGTTTTTATCCATTCTGGGTGTTAACCTTGTGATAATATTCAAGCACAAAGAAGGAATTAAACAGTTCACCATGCACATGGCCATCAAAACGCAAAGGTGTGGCCATCCTGAACTGTGTAACCGAGGCTAATATTTCCGTAACAAGAATTTCCTTTGCCCATACAGCGAGGTGGTGTTCTTAAGAAACAGAAGATAGAACCACTGAGATGAACTGCACAGCCTGAATCCTCGCATTGAGGCTAATATCTCCAACCTGCCTATCAGTTCTCTATATAAAGTCAGCAATATCTATCAGGATAGAAGACAGTGTCAGTCCTCTTCTTACTTATCCTAGATCATTTTAGGAGTTCTTGAACTTTACAGAAATAATATATACTTTGTGCATATTCTTTTAGACATATACAGTAATTAAAAATCTCTTGGCTTAAGCTATAAAATTCATCAAGCCATCACTAAAGCTGTCTAGGAAAATGAACAGCCTATAGCATCAACCAAAAAACTACACCTGGGAGCTAAAGGATGCAGCATTATTAGAACTCTACACCAATTTCTGATCAAGTGATTATCTACTGTAAATTATAGGTCTGTCTTTGAGTTACATGTGAGCAACCTCATCAAACTTTAAAATTGGTCCTGCTTTGAGGAGATGGACTGCCTAACCTCTAGATGTCCCTCACAACCTCTTCAATGATTTTGTGATGCGCATACACCCATATAATGTGTATTTATGGTTCAATAAAAGTGAATCTAAGAAACTGCAGCTAGTATTTTATATTAGCAACTTATTTTACACCACTTCACTGCAATCACAACGGTTGCAAATCTGTACATGGATGTGCATTTGAGTGCAACAGAAAAAAAAAAAAATCAGCTGGAGAAGCACTGAAAATAAAAGCACAATGAAGAATCAAGCGTAGGAGCAGATTACGTGAAGGTCAATGGCCCAAACGCAATGCCTGCATTTCATGCTATGTGTGAGATGAAGCAATGTCTTGGCTTAAAAATGAAATAAACCAGTAGGGAAAAAACTCCAGCAACCTGCAGAGGTCTCGGGCACAGTTTCAGTGTCATTTTCATTTCCTGTATATTCTGTAGAAAAGCAAGACAAAGAACAGGACAATAGGAAAGAGACCAAGTAGTTAAGAACTGGCAAATTCTCTTATGTCACAGAAAAAAAAAAAATACACAGCAATACTTCTCCCCCAAAAGTCTCCACCAGCTTCTCAGGGATTACAAGGTCTTTGAAACACTAAAAGCTGCATTTGGGGGATGAAGCACTACTGTACCGTACATAACATAATACTCATGATGAAACAACTCTGACAAGTGCTCTACACCTGCTGTAGCAAAAATGGTCATACTGGATAATATTTTCAGATACTCAATCTCATACAAAGCACCATTAGTTGTAAATCTATCAATTGGCATATTTAATAACTTTTCTTCCAATTAATGTAATCTCCTCTTCAACTACTAAAATGCAAAATACAATATGATCAAACTTACATCAGTAGATCTCCAAAAGGTATAAAACATTGATCAACAGGTGCCTTTACCAACACAGATTTTCGATTGAATTAACAGCATCATAAATATTAAGCAGTCAATCTATCAAATGGAAACTTCTGAGGAAAAAACTCAGCTTTAAATCTTTCTAAAGAAATGTTTTAAAAATATATATTTGAAAGCACAAATCTTTTCCCTCCCTAGGGATGAGCTGCATGTATAACTTAGGGTAGCTTGATTCATTAAAATATATCGACAAAATATAGGCAATGGCCTTAAACACTAACTTTACTCCAGATATACGAATATTTTTGCTGTGTTCTAATACTCTAAAACAGTAGCAGGTAAAGTCATGTTGCCAGTGGAATTTCATGCAAGTTTTTGCTGTTACACGTTGTCATAGCAGTGCCAATGTCCATCACTGTAAGGAATTATTGGGCATGAAAAAGGAAGCATAGGAATTGTAAACTAAATGGATATAGCTTTTACAGAAGTCGTAACACAATGCATACACTTCCCTGTAATAGTTTCCAAGATGCAATTCCTTGAAAGTCAGCCACTACAGCTTATTTTGAAGTTAGAACAGATAGCTTGAAAGTCATATAGAGAATAAGAGATCAATTATAGCAAAAAAAAAGTAATTTATAGGAAAGTATAGCAGAATGAATTTAGCACTGAAATAGTATTAATACAGAAAGGTAGTTAAGACATCACAAAACAGTAACTCGGAAGGAGAGAATACTTTGATAATTTAATGTTCATTCACATTTCAAGCCTTACATCTCAAAGAGAAGAGAGACACTAAGACTGCGGACTGCTAATCTGATGAAAGTACCACAAGGCTTTTTATTTATCATTCACTTGCAAGTTACTTTCATGCATTACTGCAGACTGGAGATATATTCAACATATATTCTCTGATCAGAATTATCTTTTTTTTTACATCAGCAAAGATGTAATTTAACCAGTGGGTAAAGCATTCCAGTTCATGACTATGAGCTTTGTTATCGAGCTCCCTCATTATCACCGCAAATGCTCCTTGTTCAGATGGATCATTCACCATTTTTTCAAGTTTCACAGATCTGTCTTCCTAGTATTAGAGTGAACAAGCAGCTTTTATAGCTTTGACTTGCAAAAAATTGTATTTTTAAGACATAGTCTGCATATTTTAATGTAGATGTTATGTTTATTTTTATAAGCATAAATGGTGCAATACCAAGAAAGAGCATCACTTTTGCTTAGCTAAATCCTCTGCTGGCCATGCTTCCATTTATGAGAACACTTTTTTTTTTCTAAGTTATGTGTTTCCTATTTAGTCTGTTTGAAATTAATGTTCTGCATACTAACTTGAAGAATAAGACAAGTATTGTCAAAAATAAGCTACCTATATTTCCATGGTTACCACAAAAATCACTTTGATGGAATGTTGTTTGGTGAGTAGCTTAATATTTCACACACACCTGTGACCAGTAAGCAAAAAAAAAAATTTCAAGAAAAAATGACTAAGAGAAGTAATATTATCTTTAAAAAAAAAAAAAAAAAAAAAAAGAAGGCAAACGATTTAACAAATTATCTTTCATTGCACTAAAAAGATTAGCTAGGTACTTATATGCTAACCACAAAAATCCCATTAAAATTGTAAAATTGTGTATATTTACCTTGCCAGCATGCTCCAACTACTAGCTGGGTTTCTATTTTTGAAGGGTGAAGTGGGTAATCTTCAGTCACTGGGAAAGGATCATATGAAACACCATCTACATAAAGCGTTACTGCTGGAAATTCAACATTGAGGACATAATGATGCCACTCTTTGTCACACACCTGAATAAAGAAAGCTTTTTAAGTTCTCTTGTAATTGTTTAAAAATATGCAATCAAACAAACATATCTGATACCTATTTTGTGTATACACACACGCACACGTATATGCAAACTATAAGCTTGTATAAATATGTTTTGTGTTTCACACATATGGAACACATCTGAAAGAAGCAAAGCAACTGTTAAACACGTTTATTCATTTAAAGGTCATAAATTGATTCTTTTCTTCTATTGCCAATACAGGAAGTTGCATGTATATCTGTTCCTTTAATTTTATAAGATCTAAATAATACCAGAATGCATTCAAATCAAAAAATACATGTCTGTAACCACAGATCACATTTCGATGCTATTATTATGCAACAAATGATCTGTCCTTGCTGAGAGAAACTGGTTAGAGCAAAAAATGGCCATTTTCAATATAACAGATCTCTCTATGACAAAATTATTTACAGTGCAAGTTGATTACAGTTCAATTCAATATACCTCTGGCAATTTATCACACAAAAAAAAATACTGTCGTTTTCCGCAAAACATAAATCTGAATGTGCAAAAATATTATTAGTAAGGATATTATCAGAGATTTTAGGCTTCTACGGTCCTTAACACATTCTAACATCCTGCCAACTGTTTTTCCAAACTTACTTGGTTTAGTTTCCAATGAAATTCAGCAGGTTTGTATGTCTTTCCTTCTGAAGGATCTTGGCGAAAGAGGAAAACAAGTCGGCAGTTGTGTAYGTAGAGAGCATAGTGGTGCCGGTTCATATCTGCATGAGAGTTTTTAATTCATATTATTTTTTTCTGTAAAACTTAAAAACTGCACAAAATACCTTTCTCACGCTGTGAAATTCCCTATGTAAATTCGCAACTATTTAATAGGAAAAACAAATGTAGAAGCAGCTCAGGTTTGTGAAGAGGTATGGGAAATGTTCACAGAAGTAGGTTGGACAAACGTTCTTGAATAGCCCAAGAGTAATACCGATAACAGCACTGTCTCTGTCTCCAAATCCAAGCTGAACCCAGGACTAGGACTTAAGATGCAGAAAGTAAAATTTATTATGAAGAAAAAACACCTTTTTTGTAGACATAAAGGATCTTTTGTTACAAATGAGTAGACGAAGAACAGACTGAGATATACACACTGAGGTGGGGTGCTGGAGAAATAACTAAGAAKAAGGAAGAGACACATTCAAACTCCAATGTCCAAATAGCATGTCTGCCTAACCTGAACTGAAGCTAAACAATTAAAGGGCACATCTCTACATGTAAGCACAATAAAATAACTTTTGCAGTCCACTTCCTTTCTTTTCCAAGAAAGTCCTACAGAAAAGACTTAAGATTATCAGGCTGCTAGAATGTACTACAAAAAGAAAAGGAGGGGACCAAGAACAACAGTGTGTCTGTTTATTTTTTATAATTGTCCATATTTGAATGACAAACCTGTCTTGTCTGAATTGCACAGGATTGTCTCTTTTTCTTTGGTTCCAGGCCCATGCCGCATCCATACTGAAATCATGAAGGGCTCTTTCAGATTGACTGTGACAACACCATCTGGAATCTTCACAGCTTGTGTTCCATTAAATTCAAAGACCTGGTCACTGTCATGYCCATTATCGGTAGGAAGTCCTATTGTCCAGTTAGCAGCACTACTTGGAGGGGGAAGTAGCTCAGCTGTTCCAGAAGAAGCACCTACAATAAAAATGTTCAAATGAAGAAGACAGATTTTTTTTTTTTTTTCATACTAACTGCCAGGATTATGCCTTACCACCATGCATAAAGAAACACACTTTTGAATATGTTTGTATTAAAATTAGGCACATCTAAGATAATGATGTCTTCCATAAATTAACACCTTGATAGATAACAAACCTCACTGAAAATATTTTGCTTATTACTCTACAGATGTAGAATTTTGTTTTGCTTCCATCTGAGGAACCACTATATTAAAGGTACTCGTCTCTCAAGACCATACTAGGCGTAAGGCCCATATCCATTCAGCTGAAAAGGGCTCCATAAGACTCTCATTCAGAACTTAAGACAATTCACTCTCAGATCATTAAGACGATATTGCAGCCAGAAGTAATGACACACTCAACAGTAGCTCAGCTTGCTGCTTTTTCTGCATTTTCAAATCTAAAATATCACAACCAAGGTGATATAACTGTGGGAATAGCTTAGRAATTCCCCAAGTTCTCTAGGGGTGCACGGAATTCACACTTCCCACTAACTTCAGCTGAAGAGACTGTCCATCAATGATAATTTGGCCTGTAATCTCAGTTCCTCAATTTGATTGTTCAGAAACATTTCACAGTCCCTTTAACTGCAACAATTTGAAAACAAATTTCAAGTGAGAGAATTTATTATTGTATATAAGCTACCAAGGAGAAAAAGGGAAACATTCTTCACTGCATTTGAGAATTCCTTTAAAACATCACTTTCAGCTGATTCCATGCTTTATACTGTTTGCTAGGCAAAAAGTTGGGGGAAATAATATGCAAATAAAAATGGTGACCACCAACTGATTTGTGCTCTGATGTAACATTCYCCAAAAGATGCATAAACGAGAGAGACCACTTTATTCTAACAAAGCAYTCTTACCACAGAGCTTGTGAATAGATTTCTCAGAGTAGGTATCTCTGTCACAGCCTTTACCAATATGGCTGGTTTCYAGCTCAACCGTTGCTTGAACTGAGGTTACTGGCTCATCACAGGTCTCCAAATGCATACCAGGGAACAGAGCTAGAGAACCAGTACCAGGCTCGTATTCTATTCTTTTGCTCCAACCTGTGCATTTATCCAAAGGAAAAAAAAAAAAAAAATTAAAAATTGCTCGTGTTTAAGTAAGGAATTGACATCTGCTAAAAAGAGATGGRAAATAGATCAAACTAACCTTGCCAGCCAGGCTTACACGTAGGCTTAATGCTAATTTTAACCAACACATCCTCAGCAGCTCTCTTCTTCCCACAGTCATACGCAGTAACTGTCAATTTATACTGATGCTCTTTACCATAGTTTAACTTCTCTGTGTTTTTTATATAACCTGAAAAAATACAGTGATGATCAACCATGAATATCTGAATTTCTCAAACTCACTGCTGCAAAAAGATATTATGCATGTATTTCATACATGTACTTTCATAAGGACTTGAAACAGCAAGTGAATTAGTACTTCATTACTTGACTTTTGAATGCTAGGCATTCAACCCAGATTTGTTAAAAAGTTGTAAATCCAGATGACTAGCACAAATACACACAACGGCAGACATATTCTTACCAGTCTCTATATAACATGCTAAGTTCCTAAAATGAAACTGTTCACAAGTGACAAGTAGCAAATAATTTCTTTGACATGTTCAAGGGGTCTTCATCTTTTTTAAATTTTAAAGATCCTTGAATTTTTTCTATTGGCAGTATGGACCCTCACTTCCCTGAATCAAACTAAAGCAGTTTCTTTGGACCCCAAAAATAATCTATAGATTTTGAAAAGTCCAAAGATCAGAGGCTGMAGGAAATGACCTGTACAAATCATTACACTTCAAACTCAATATCCACAGTAAAGTTATTTTCCAGAGCCAAATATGAGCATCTCTAATATAAAAAGCATACACATGAAATCTTATTTTTGAAAACTCATTAGTCTTACCGTCTTTATCAATAGCAAAAGGAACATCTGGAGTAACAATTTCATAGGTGCARATCTGGCTGAACTGAGGTGAACAATCTGCATCCACTGCTTCCACTTTCAGGATGTTGTCATACCTCTTCCCCTCAATAACTGTGGCCTTGTAGGACTTCTCTTTGAACACAGGAGCATACTCATTAACATCATTCACCTGAATGTGTACCGTTGCTCTGGAAATAGGGACAAAAGAGTGAGTTTCTTTATATTACACTATTGCCATTCAAGGCAAAGAACTTGAAAAAGCTCTTTTACAGATAAAGCTATTCAGATTTTTTTTGGTTCTGCTGCTATTTAAGGTATACACCTAGTAGAGTAACAACTAGTACTAGTCACCAAGATGATGCTACTAGCCTAATCCCCATCTTAGGTCTTTCTTTGCCTAAGACAAACAGTAACCTTCATATGCACTGCAGATGTTTCCACCATGGTGTTATACAGCTACTTCTCAAATGGCTTTTCTAGAAAACATTTCACATTGCGGTTTTCACTTTAGACACAGATTAGCKGAAGTTTGCTTTGTTCCCATCCTTTAATCTAGGCAGGGAGAAATCTTATGCTATTGATCTTGTTGGTTTTTTTTTTTTTTGTAAAGCTGTCCAGAAATGACATTTTGTCAAGTTTAATACTATGACTTCCTGAGTCAGTTTCTAGGTGTTACAAATTGAACAATTTAATTTGCAATTGAATTTACACTGAACAATTAAACTTAGAATTGAACAATTTCAAGTTTAATAGACCAACCAAAACCTTTGGCAAGTCAAGTCATATTTTTAAATTACTTACGCAGTTTTTCTGCCTTTATCTAGAATTTTAAATTTTCTTACGTAAATTCAGAGATAACAAGGAATACAGTAGTAACATCCAGAATATAACTAAAAAGATATCAARACAGTTCATTTCAATTTTGCTACTATTTATCTTACTATTATATGAAAGACTTCCAGTTGAACACCTGGTTTACATTCCCTCTACATATGCAGACCATAAATCGTCATGTGCGAGAGACCACTTGAAACCAAACTTCCCCTCAGCCAACCACAAATGCACTTACTTGTGGGATTTTTTTGCATTTGCTCCATCTGGTCCCTTTCCACAGTCATAGGCCTGTATGGTGAACGTGTAGTCCTTCTGTAGTTCACAGTCAAGCTTTTCTTTAGAGCGTATTATTCCCTCACCAGTGGATTTATCCACTACCACTGCTTCAAAGGGGACATTTTGTCCATGAATTTTAAATCCACAAATCTCACCTAGAGATTCAAAGTAACAGAGGTTAGAACTGGTCAAAACTACTACTTTTTTTTTTTTTTTTTAAATAAGTGACCAAATATTTTGCAGCCAAGGGTTTGTGAGGGTCTGTGGACAAAGCAAGAGCATTGTGCTTTAAAATGGGCGAGTTCTGGGAACTTTAGTAAAAAGAAGCATACGTCTGCCTTCCAAGCAACTTGTTTACTTTGCATCCATTCATGCAGGAATACGAAAGAGAAATGTAGACAGGCATTTCACAGGAGTACTTGAGATAACTCTAGGGTAAGAGTAGATCTTATGAGAGCATACAGCCAAGGCCACTGGTAATATCTTCTATGCCAAGCTAGTGGAAATAGC
Organism: Eudromia elegans; assembly: GCA_003342815.1. NCBI lineage: Eukaryota > Metazoa > Chordata > Aves > Tinamiformes > Tinamidae > Eudromia > Eudromia elegans. The sequence goes on from PTEX01000203.1 coordinate 619,096, forward strand.
TGGGCAGCTTGTTTATTTTGACCAGAGCAAAAGGTTAAAATGCACAGTTACAAGTCAAGAGATGAAAAAGCTTCAAGTACCGGTTCAGCACCATAATTACAGAAATTCTGTCAACAGATCAAAGGACAAAGTCTTCCTGTGCAATGTACCTGCCTAAAATTAGGGAATCAAAATAAACTACTAAATGAGAATGGTAGAAATACCAACTTCTCAGGCATCCATTTCAACAGCTATCTAGTAATATAGCCCAAATSTATTAGTCAAGGAAGCTCTCACATGGAATGATTTATTAGGCTTTCTTTCTATTCAAGCACTTCATTCTAACAAAATTGAATGAGAATTTTCCAGAACATCATTTTAAAATGCACCTAAGGCCAAGACTACATTACGAGCCATCTTGCTGGCAGATCTAGCTCAATCTGCCAGCTTGTAAGAAGTAGCAAGCCCTTGCTGACCTAGCTGTGCTAACAAAAGCCATGCAATAAACTCAGTTTGATCAGTAACATTCTGTTTTTACTTGTATAACTTATTTTGCTTTGAATATGATTTTCTTACACCAGAATARTACACTCTTTGCTATTACAGCTGCAATGGCACCATGGTACCAGGAACGTGCTCCTACTGCAGACACAGTCTATTTTAAAAGTATGTATTTATGATTCAGATTTAAGCAATACAATGTACTCAATATAATAATGTACCCAAGTAAAATAATGTACTCAAGTACATACTCAAACAAGCATACTATAGGGAATATGCTATAATGCTTTGGCAGTTAAATTTTACTTTACAAAGCATATGAAAAATATAAAATGTCCCAGAGAAGTAAGCTATCAGTGAAAGYATCAGAAAATGCTAGTTTTCCCAAAATATGATACAATGTCCAAGGCAATATAAAACAATACCGAATGGTTCAAATGGATGTCTGATTTACAGATATTTCTAACCAAGGGTTTGGTTACATATTTTTTTTTTATCAATATATTTTAGAATAGAAAAAAACTGGGAGAATAAATGGGACAAAAGAACATGACAAGATCTTCTGTTTAAGTGCTGATTCCCCATTTCATAACCAAAGTTAGTGGGTTAATATTCATAAAAGGGATAGAAAGAACCCTTTATCACCTTCTTTGGTGACTGTCACCTCAAAACTCTCTAAAGGGAGAAAAGATAAACCCAAGTCAGTATTACAGGAAAGGTTGAAAGGGAGCAAATAAGGAAAAGGCAAAGATGCAGACATTACACAGAAAAGCTTTGGATAAATTGTATTTAAAAATTCCAGTGGTGATCTGCTGTAACTGTTACAATCCTAGACTTTCAGTTATTTGAAATTCGATTTAACCTTTTATCTCCAGGTTGTCATTTGTAGACTTTTGAAGTGATCGCCTACTTAAGGAAGACGTGTTAAATTAACAATTTTTGGCCAATCACAGTAGAACCTTTTCTAGAATTAAGAAACTTCATATTCCTCTTTGAGTTGAAAAAGAAATACMTTTTTGAAACAGTGGCTGGACTTTTGTGTTTACAAATAAAATTGTATTGGTCTATGTTGCATAACAACTATCATTTGCAAAATTTAAATTCTACATCAAACTTAACTCGACAGTATTGTCGCAATCCGTGATTATAAATATACACATTAAATTGTGATTCTAATGAACATTAAAGCTTTAACTTAAGAAACAGAGGAGGGGAAGCCTGTATATTTTTCCTCACAGTGYATTTCTTTTCCATATTAAACTAGAAAACTCCTCTTATCTTTGCTGGTGAAATGCTAGAATGTTGAACATAGAGATTCYGGAACTCAAACACAGCCCTCTGCTACTATTAGAGATGTCTTCTGGTAGCCTGGCATGCCCTCCGCAGTGACTCTGGAAGGGAAGTGACTCTTCTCAGTGTCCTGCATCATATCTTCCACCCTTATGAAGAGATCTCAGATACAGCTAGATTTTGAAACAGTAGTTGTCTGTGTTTAGGCACTTGGAAAGCTTTCTCCATTTTAATGCAAAAAACAGCCAACCACATTCTTCATCTCCCTGAAAATTATACCGYCATTAAATTACAATGTCGTTAAAACCTCACATTACCACCTTTTACATATCTCTTAACATATCAATTATTTTTCCCCGAATATCATTATCTTTGACCTGAACTGCAGTACAACAAMGCAGACTTGAACCCTTAAAATCATTCCCAGGAGATCTCCTGTCATTTCTCACATTTTCCAATAAACCCGCAATAACATAGTTACTAAAGTCTCTATTCCACAGTGGCTTTAAAAAGGGATGAGGCACTACAAGCTGCAGAGRAATATCTTCTTCAAAAATAAACGGCAAATTTCCAATTCAGTATAAAATCATATATGTCACAGATTTACTGAAAAACACCTTATAATGGCCCATTATTAAACAGTAGCCCTTCTTGTTTAAAGGAGGAAGTTTCTGAAATAGCTCTCACCAAGGTTCTCCCTTAAACACACTTAGGATAATCCTTAGGTTTATAATCGGTTCTTTATTTAATGCACAAAATATACTGCCTCTTACGGTCCCCACATAATTTACCTCAGGATATTACTACACAGGACGTAAATATGACCCTGGATTTTAATGTGCTTTAGTAACAGGATCATTCCTGAAAATCTTACAYTACTGAAATTCCTGTTTGACACCACTGAACACCAGCACTCAAACTGCAGCCTTTCAAACACTGAATCTCTCTCATTTCTTTATACCCATCGTCCTGCCTCCTTCCAGCAACTCTAACATTGAGTCAAGTATTCAGATTACAAAAAGAAATATATGGAAGAGAGTATTGAAGCACAAAGTCTGGTAAARGAGGGAGTAGGGAGAAGTTTATTAATATGGCAATTTTCTGTCCGGGAGAAGYGAGGACTTTTAAAGCTGGTCAGTTCTTCACTGTCCAAAGTGGTCCCTAGCTCTGGCATTAGCAACAACCTTGGCTGCTAGGCAGTTCTGTTAATACATTCTCGGCTCCCAAGCGTTAGACACAACTCATCCCTCTGATAAAAGTCCATGTGTCTCCAGATGCTTCTTAAGGTATTAAGGCATTAAGGCTCTGTTCAAGATGCATTATAGCTCAGTTCCTGCCAGACATTTCTCAGAAGAACAATTGATCTAGCGCAATCATATTTTCCATTTCATACTAGCAAAGTCTTTTTACTCTTACACATACAAATGCTCATGAATGAAAACGTTATAGTGCATACACACTACAATGTTATGTATGATAAGACTGTTCTACATAAGCAAATGTACAGCTCCCAAGCAGGTCTTTTAAGCCAAAGTATCTCCCTTTTCAGTATATCTGTCATGAAAAAAAGCAAAAAGGAATAATTCCCTAAAGTACAAACTATTTCAGAAATTAAAGCTCTTTCTCCTCTCCCCAAAACATATTAGGCATATTGTTGCAGAACTGTTTCAAGACACATAAGATAATTTACAGATGAATAGTCCCACACATGGATGATAACCACTTTCATCTCAGTTATGAAACACATATATTTATGCAGCAGAGGTAAAATGCTTTTATATGACTATAGAGTTCTTTCTAGTGATTTTTATTCTTTGCTATCAGTTTAGTCCCAACACAATTTATTCAGTGGTAAACATGCTCCCTAAGGTGTCATGCTATGTCATGCTGTGTCATAGAAGCACACTTTTTCTCATTTCATTCTAAAGTTTGGATACGTTACTGAAATAACTTTCTAACTTTTCTACTCCTAGAAGAGAATGAAGCTCAATCTGTAAATCAGCTTTTGTTTGATATACTGAGATTTGTTCAGCTATAGAGAGAATAACCAGGATAGAAATTCACAGCGTTCTGCTGTGAAGTTTGTGTAACTTATTTTAGTCAGAGAACACAGCAATCCTGTCTCCTCGGAGCACTGTGCATTTCAGCAATTTCCCCTTCCCACTATTGTACAGTCAAATGACACTGAGGATTTGTTGAGAGTTTTGTGGAATGAAAATGCAGTGGGATAGCACAAAATGAGAGTACTTATATTCAACCAACTCTGAGCAGGCAGCAATCACTCTTGGAAACTCACCCAGGAGAGCTTGCTACTATAGTGTTTTAGAAACTCCTTTRAGACAAGTATTTCTCAGTACCACAAAAAATGAGTGCTTATTAAAAAAGATCCAAGTTTAAACTTCACAACTAGTGAAAAGTGTATGGGAATTAATACATGTATGCATGTGATGGGTGTGCTCCTTCCCCAGCACAACCTGACCTTCCACAAGTAGCCCTATTCAGGTGTTTCGCTCATCCCCACCACCACTCGTTTCATGTACAATAGGTACCCAACAAAATCTCACTTATACATGTCTTAAGGCTGAAATACTATTGCAACAAAACTTACTCTTTGGTTTGCTAACAAACTGCCAACAATCAATGTTTGTTAGGTGCTCACTGAATAATGCATGGAATTTGACAAGAACAACATCCTGATCTGTTTGATAACACGACGTCATTCATGCTCTGTCCACATCATTTCTTTGTAACCATCATCCAGCTGAGAGCAGCGTTGCACACTAGGCTACCGCAGACAGGACGTCAGCACAGCTCTCTGCCCTGAACAAACAAGGCTTGGCAGCACGGCAGGGACATCAGAGTGGCATCAGCAGTGACAAGGGACCTAGGCACACCTCCGGGGAGAGGCTACCAGAGCCTGATGCAGTTTTCTTTGGTTGTTTTTTTAAAGAATGAATAGAAATGCTGCAAAATGAATAGAGATTCTGCAAGATCATTTTTAGAGCTGTAGGAATACTCGTGTTGTAGGCTCAAAAATTCCTCACTCCCACAAAAATACTTCTTGAATCCTTGCTTAATAAAGGGAAAGAAAATATCAACAGCTAGCATTTAGAGAGCTTTTTAAGTGTATTCTAGACACATTTAAAAAAAAAGGGAACAATTCAAAATTTTGCTACTGAAATCCTGATTAGACTATCTAAACAATCCATATCCAACTACGAGAATACATTTAGATATAATATTATTTCAAACACATCAAAAATTCATTTCTTCTTTGCATAGTAAATGGGAGGGAAATCCATACCAAAAGTTTCAGACATTAGCTTCATTTTAGAGAGAGAACCCTAACATGTACTAGAAAATGCAGCTGTCTGTTATGCTGTTTTTCAGCAAAGATATTTATGATCAACTTCCAACTTGATTGAGAATGTAATTAGAAGTTTCACCACAGAACATAAATGGTCCTTGTCTCAGATAGATTCCTAACAAGTATCATGATACAGAAAAGTAATTCCACGAAAGTTTCTACAAATCAGATAGTAAAAACACACAAATTATCTCAGAAGTCTCTAGAATCTTACTTATTTTTGCATATATGAATTTCTTTCAAAGTATTAAAGTTTTAGGATCCTATGTACTGTACAATACAAGTAATAAAATATGATCTTTCCCTGCCCCACAGTTTGAATACTATAACACAGTTAAACAAACTTGTTTCATGATGTCTTGAGGTGCTTAAAACTGAAACAAAAAAGCTCAACTTTAAAACTACAGACATTTTCAAAGTGCTCACTGCTCAGCTAGGGGGCACAGTTAATTAAAACATCAACCTTTTGAAACAAGAATGAACTTGATTTATAGTAAGAATATACCACTTATGGCTGAAACAAACATTTAAGCCTGAAAGCACTGTTTTTTGCTGTGAAAATATTTTGTTGCTAATCTAATGGGTTTCTCACACTTCAACTCCCACACAGATGCTGCTGGACAATAACGACGCTATTCTCCGTTCTGGGACATGACTACAGTACCACCAACCAGAATAAGTTGTTAACGCTGATTCAACACCACTCCTACACTTGATATCCTCCAAGACAGACTGAAGTAGTGTTCCATTTAACGGAAGACAAATGTGTTTAGAGATTCTCATAAAACATCTGTCGTTTATAACTTACGCAATGCAGATCCAATAATCTCATATTTAGAGAAAGATTTCTGTATGATGCTAGCATCCCATGTTCAGGACTTGGAATGATAACTATTTTAATCTACCATTCTTATGGAGCCGCTTAAGATTTGTTGAGTTTTAAAAGCCAAAATATATAACGTTCATTTAACCTTTATATAGAATCAACTCACATTTGTTAAAAACGTTCATTAAAGGAAAGCAAGATTCTAGAATTTGGTTCAACACAACAGAAAAGTTGTCTCATTAAACATCACATGATGCTTTGACATTGAACCTTCCCCTGAAAATCTGAAGAACTACTGGAATATACCCTGCATGCACTTTCCTTAAGCTTCACTACACCAAACAGTCAAGAAAGCTCTCTCTTCCCATCTCTTCCTTCTTGAAGTGTTTTACTATGGTAAATTCCCAAAAGCACAGAGAATTTTATCCTCTAGGTATCCTACTAGAATTCTTAATTTTATACAATTTTACTTAACCCTTTGCAAATATCTAATTTAAGACTGTAAACCACTACAATTGATTAAAATAACAAAGATACCAGACACTATTTTTCAAACAGTTCTCTAATATCTTGCCAAACCGAAGAAGTATTTTCCACATTACTGAACCCATCTAATGAATAAAGTATTCTTAAACAACAGTTTCCAGAAACACACTACTGCAGGAAGATTGCAAGAGAACTACCAAAACTGTCAGCTCTCAGTCCTTAGTCAAATTTAAATTAGACTACATTTTGCAAATGGCTTATTCTCTCTAGTCTTTGTTAGAAGAGAAAAATGCTCTAAGATGATCCCAGGACAAAGATATTAAGGTACACAGAAGCTAGGATATCTGAATTCATTACAGACTCCCAGGCAAACAATGCAATGCCTGTCCGTGCTTTAGTGCTCCAACCTAAAATTAGTGGAATATAATTCCTTTCCATCTAATTTCCCCTATTTTACCTGCTTAGGTTGCAAATCTTTTAGTACAGAGACGTTCTCTTCATGCAGCTGAACATCACCCTAGGAAAAAAAGCCTTGACTGTTCCCCACTAATTTAAAGAGAAACTTGAAAGACTACTACAAAAAGTCATGTTACTTTTAAATGTCATCATCAGTAAGCATTATGCTACTACACCATGTGAAAAGCTCCATTATCTATGAAGATACTCTGCACACCAGCACGACTAGATCCTGCCTACTTATGCAACATTCACCCTCTTCCTAGATGCAGGAACTTCAGAAAATTCTTAGCTGACATTTAGAAAGACTTCAAAAGGCCCAACCTAACCCAACAATTCAACACAAAATTAAACGGAGATCAGATTTCTAGAACTAGTTCACAGATGGATCTTCAGCTATAAAACACATTGTATTAAGAAATAATTTTCATATCTCATATCACAGAAAAGAAAGTATTAAAATAATGTGTTCTCTTATGCTCCCTCTATTCTCCAAAACAGACTAAACTATAAAACAAGAGGGCATCTTGTGGCTGAAGAACCTGCCCATTTCTAAAAATATACCAAACTGTCATGCAAATTTATTAAAAAAAAAAAAGGCTGGATTTCTATAAAAATTCTCAGTTCAAACAGTGCAATCTTGATTCTGCTAATAACCATTTTCACTATGTTTTCATGATCTACTAGGAAAACGACAAACCAAAAACACTAAGAAAAGAAAACTCTCACCAGAATAAGAAACCAACTACTTCAGAATTCCTAGACAGTATGTAAAATGTGAGAGGACTTAGAAAAAGAGTTATATGCTATGCAAAAAAAAAAGAAAAAAAAGCTACTGCAGTCTAGTCTGCATATTTGGCAGAACTACATAATCACTGCTATAGATATCAAAACTGTGGTGCATACACCAGCAATTCTTATAGGACAAAAGGTAAGAAAAATTATACTAAGGTTGAGGAAAATAAACTAAGTAACACACAATATTTGCCATGAAAAAAGCATTTATACTTCTCAAAGGAAAAAAAAAAAAAAAAAGCAGATGAATTCCTTACCTGCAAAACGCAACGGTGCATCTTTGTCCAGAGCTATTAAAGGAGGATCCAAGAGTACTGTGTTGTCATTCTCTGTAACTATACCATGATAAGTTGTTTCAATCCATGGCTTATGTTTGTTAACTAAAAGAAAAACAAAATGCAAGTTTAAGAAAAAAACGTTTAACTGGCAACTATTTAAATAAAGACTTAGAAGTACTTAATTCAGGAACATGTCTAAGATGACTGGTCTTGCTCCACTACAAAAGAGGCCCAACAGCTTTCACAGCTTGCAAAAGCAACTTCTTCTAGTACACCATGAAACATACAGGACTAAAAAATATACTATCTTCTAGATTATTAAGTACTACCTGGCATTTCAATTGGGACGTGTGACTTAGTGAGATCAAAAACTTGTAAATTTCAGAATAAGTGTCTGTGTAAACACCATGAACTATATGTCAAGACACTACAGTACTGTTACTTCACTCTACTGAAGAATTATACAAGTAAATCACCATCAAAGTAGGCAAAGGTGTAAGGCAAGCCTGTATCTCCATAAAGTAAAATGAATTCCAGATTTCTGTCACATGCTTACATGGTGGATTTCAAAAAACAGCGGTAAAAGAGCACTTCAACAAATGTTTAAATCTATAGGTAGAGATCTCATAGGAAACTGTAAGACTCTCCCAATAAGCTCTCACCTGCAATCTTTTACTGGTTAGTAGCAATAACCTGATAAACAGAATTTTACATCTTCACACATAAAAATACATCAGGAGAGAACTTGCAACAAATTGTTTTAATGCAAGAACTGTTTAATTACTGCTATGTGGTTTTACTCAATATGGCAATACTATCTTTATGGACTCAACACACTGAGATGAGCACACTTCCAATGCAGTATTTCCATAAAAAACAGCCACTTAAATGTCAACCACATTATCCAATTCACCCAAAGAAGTACACTGCTACAACACTCTCCAGGGAACTTGATGTTTCAAAACAAACTTTATCATGTTCAAAAGGACTAACACATCATTCCTCTCTGAGACAGAACACACCATAAATTGCCAAAGTGTGAGTCTCTAACTGAAACATTTCTTCTAATTCAAATCTAAAGAGAGGTGTTTCATTGATTCAACTACGGTAGTCAGAAGAATAAAGACAGAACAGACATGCACTTTCCTGCTGGCATTTCTAAGGCTGTTTTTCCTTAATCAAGGCCTTAACAGAGCCCTTTCTATTGCTCATCTTATTCTTTGCAAGCACGTAAGATGAAGTAGCAAAACAGATTTTTTTGCATCTTTTTTCTAACGCTTCTGAACATAGATTACAATTGTTTTAAGCACTGAGAGCCCTTCCCCTGATTTAGCAATTTATGGTAAATCCCATTACTGTAGCACAGGGACTTCCATAAAAGCTTAAAAGACCATAACCACGTACAAACACAATTACGATGAGTATAATTAGCATATGCAAAGTCTAGTGAATCTTCAAAAAAGAGACAAAGTTAAAAGTGAAGCCATGCCATTTTACAGTGCCATACCKTAAAAACCTAAAGCTCACCCTGTTTTGTGTTTAGGAATGCTAAAACATCACCATCTTATAAAACACAAACCTTAAACTCCTCTGTGTTTATGAAAGTTAAACATCACTGGATTTCAAAACATTCWCAAAACCTATGGCTGAATATCTAAGAAAGGCCAGTTGTCCATATTGGTAAACTACTGACTGCAGCAGAACTGCCCACTGTCAGAAATGTTCAGGCCAATCAACTGAAAGGTGCAGTCTACGAGCAATAGGTTACTAGCAGGTTTACCTTATACCAACTAGAAAATTGAATCAAGTATTATTCTGCCCTTAGCTGCATTAACTACCATTATATCACAGACTGAAAATTATCATATTTTTCTCCTCTTTACATACTGCAAAATTCCTTAGGTCTGCAGGAAAAGTTGCCTTAAGTCACACTACTAATTTCAAACCAAAACAGTCCAACCATTCCAAGCTTGACACTAACAAAGTGCCCTGAGCTGTTAATCTCTTGCCATTTAAAAGGGATAAACTACATTGGTTTCCTTGAAATACAATATTCACACTATCTCTAAGCGCCTCAGCAGGAATCTGTTGTAAATCCCAACCAGCATTTAATCCAGTCAAGTGGGGGAAGCTTCCCTGACACATTAGAACAAGCTACTTCTGGTTAGTTTTTAGTAGCCTTTAAAATAGCTCTGGTATCTACCCATGGTGCTGGAAGGTCTTACACCACCAAGAATTTTTAAAAAAATAGCTAAGCATAATTCTTTTTCCTGGTAGCAAATGGAATTGTAAAGCTCAGGCTGCCAAGCTATGACGGAGGCTGCACCTGCAAGATCAATGCGAGTCACCTGTCCCACTGGGTTTATTCTGAAGATGCTTGCTGCTAAGTTTGAGGAGAAAAGGGAATTATGCCTGATGCGATGTGCACCTTGAATACAGGTTTCTAATCTAGCATTCACTCTAGGTAAATATGCTCAGTTTCTCATGAGAATGAAGAGATCAGCTTCTACTAATACCAACTAGAACTGCCACCAACCATTCTGTAGAGAGGGAATGCATTTTAAAGAAAGGATGCGTCACCAAAGGCAATGGCTGATGCTGCAGAGTGCAATCAATCAGTTCAATTGCTAACAACTATTCTTCCAGCTATTTAAAAGCATTAACRAATGTAAACAAATGTGTAGACAAGGCAGAAGGATTTAAGAACAGTTTGGAAAACTCATTCAAAAGTAATAATCATTAGACAGTGAGAATGAACTCACTTCTAGCATTTGAACGTGAACATACTCAAAATTAAATGTACTTTTAAAATTTATTCTGAGGACTGCAATTATCTTCTTAAAACTGCTCGGAAGGTCACTTCATTTTAATGGTATGTAGCCCTTGCATAACTGAATATTTAAATACAGATCAAGATGTCAAAAAAAAATCTTAAGAATTAACTGGTAAAACATTTTAAATAAACTCAATACCAAGTATTAGAGTTTGTTAGCAAGTTACTCAACCTACAGGCAGTAGATAAACATAAGATTTTTTTAATCCACTTTTGAGACCTCATGAAAAAGAACAGAGATCTCATAAGAAGAGAATGATATCTGCTGTCAATTCAAATGAATTGAACTCAATGAACTGTGTAAACAGTCCTTGACTTGTGCCCTGAAGGTCAGACACAAATTTTGATTCTTGTGCATCTTATGCCCATGGTCYTCCTCTCAATGTGAGAATACAAGCATGCTTTTCAGAGACAAGTTAAGGCTCTAAAACAAGGTCTTACATTGAATATTCGTAAGTTAGTACTATTCTGATGAAATTTCAAGCAATATCAGTGAGAAAAAAAAGTTCATGAAAAAACAGACAGTAGAAAAATATAGTTCAGTATAAAGCATTTGTACAGTAAAATACACCTTCTCCACCCTGAAAGTAAAGCTTAGTAAGAAAGGGYGTAGCATAGTTTGATTATAATGTATGTTTTGTTTCTGAACTAAAGTCACCAGCCTGCAATTCAGAGCTGTGCCTCTACTCTCTATTACGAAAAGGTGAAGATTAACTCTGCATATGAACAATTTAAAATATCTCGTATCAATGACAATGAAAAGGTATTTATATAACTTCCAGAGGTCTTCGCACATCTGTAATTTCATCAAAAGTCATTTTATTATAATAGGTACAAGCAATGGGATAAAACTGAATGCAAGTTCTCCTCAGATGCTGAGCCTCCTGATATTATTTAACTTTTCTTATCAATAGTGTACCTACCTAAGACAAACAATTTCTATTACTGGGACAAGAAATTCCCACAGCTGTTGAATTCCTACAGCTGTTAGTTTGAATATAATACTTGGAGAATTAGTGTTAACTATATGTCTCAAGCTGTGGATGACTTTTATAAGTTAAAATATTACAGGTGTTTATAAGTTACAAATTACAGGTGTTCTGTAACTGTAAATAGATTCCAAGGTAGAGGTCTGAAATTGTAGGATGAAATTCAATCACTCTCCAYGCTTTCATCCTTCATCTAAGTGTTTTAGAAGTCAAAGCTAATAGATGTCAATTCCCTTGTCTAATTCTTAGTTCTGCCTCATATACCTTGCCATCATCTACAAACAGCTGTAGGAATTCAACAAGTTCGGACTTCATTCATTATTCTTAATAGGGAAGAATCTCTGGTTTATCACCACTCGCACTGAGCTCCTCTTCTACATCAGATCACTGGCCTAAATCTCATTTTACAAGGMTGCACAAAAGCAAACTCTGAAGATACAGCATACCCAAATGAGTTTAGCTGCAATTTTATGTAAATCACAAYTGCAAGAGAGTAAGTGTCCAGAACTGCAAAAATCTTTGTCAGAGGATATTCTCTTTAATTTGGAGGAAAGTCTGACAAGTCAAACAAAGCAAAAATGCCCCACCACAAAACAGTCTAAGCAGCAGTGAGGCAACAAAGTCACAATTTTTAAGTGAAATTCAAAATATTTTAAACTGAACTGAAACATTAGAATAGAAAAAAATTCACATAAAAAATGTCCTCTAAGTGTTTATAGTCACAGTGCAGGAGGAGAAATCATTTCAAATAGCTATCGTATTTACAAATTTCACTTCAAGACAGAATCTCATTTACAAACACAACAAACATCATCTCAGTAGAGACAGCACTTCTAGCTCTCCACTTGTTGACTATTTCCATTTAAAAATGGGAAAACCAACTGGGAGTAGCAGCAGTAAGTTGTTTTCAATCTCAGAATAAAGCAAGGGAGAGGAGATCTAATACAATAAACAAAGGACAGACAGTTCTTCAAAGGCACTGAGGTTTCTAATAAGATTTTCTTAAAGGCTCCCATCAAAGTTTAGTTCCTACTGAAGCCAGTGGGAATCAAGCACCAGTGAGAAATTGATTGAAATAGACGCAAAACAAGATTTAAATAAGACCAAGGCTTCTAAATCACTAAATTCTTTTGTGTTTTGAGATTACTATCTTGTTCCTATCTTTGACAATAATGATAATGGTACAATATCATCAATAAAATTTCATAGTGATTTCTCTGAATTTAAGTAAATAGAAGAAATAACAGCACAGTTGTGAGATAAGGCTCACCAAAATCATAGAAAGTGGTTTTGTTTAGAAAGACACCTCATTAAACTCTCAGACCAAAGATACATTCAGGAATCTAGAAAAGTTTCTATCATTACATTTCCCTGATTATTTGGCAAAGATGGCACAACCTGTAGCTTAATGACATAGGGAAAGACAACTGGCATGAYGATGTTTGAAACACAAAGTAAATTATGGTTGCTCAGAACATCACCTCTCCTCCATTTCAATTTCAACTGCAGCATATTATTTTAGCAACAATATGGACTGGAAAACATATTAATATTGTTCATTAGTTATCTGAACAGATGATTCAATATTATGGTCTCTTAAGCATTATGCATCACAAAAAGACCTTGCAAGTAAAGTTGACATTTAAAGATTTTGCTCAGTTATTTGTCTCTCTCTTGTCTTCAGTGGTCTCTCACCCTTATAAATCCTTAGGGAGAGAAAAAGGGGGCAAATTTTCTCTTTGCAATTCTTTAGAATAATCCAAAATTTCCTTTCCTCTAAAAAAGAAGCAGAAACCTAACTACCAGGCCCACAATATTTAAGGCTCTTGCTGTCTTAAACAAACATCTGCAATAAAATAGTGGYAGTGAGAAAGCAGTTTGTGGTTTGGAATTAAGACATTCATACCACCAGAAAACCTCTTGRAATTATCACAGATCAACAAAGCTTCCTCAAGATACTACTATTTATACCTATATTCTATCTAAAGGGCAATAAGAGAGAAAGCACCTGAGGCAAAAGAAAGTATTACGCTCTACCTGGTCAGGAGCTGTGGGAGAACCTGCCATTATGTGCACAGCTTCTCCATAGGAGAGGTCACTCCATTCGCCCTCTCTTCGGCTCTGCTGACAAACACCCAATTGCTTCACTTTGACAAATGCTGCTTCAGTACCCTACTAAGTACTGCTGTTCCACTGTGACAGGTCAAATAAGCWCTGAAATATTTTGTTCAACTTGACCAATTACATGTTAGGTATAATTAAACTMGGATTTGTGCATCATTTCATCTGGAAAAGAAATATGCTTCTTCAGCAYAAAACYACGCTACATCRTGTCTATATTTCTGTAAGATCATCCCCGCAAAATACTTCTATTTTTTTCTTCACYGCAAARAAAAAGGAAAAAAAAACCCAACACTTTTCATCCCCCTCGCCTAACTATGGAAATATTCTGCACTGCAGAGTGAAACTGATCCCTCTGGTCCAGGCTGTGAGCCCATTTCTGCACACCCCTGAACAAAGCACTATGCAGTTTTCACTACTTACATCACCATACATCTTAGTGACCTTAGGAACAAGGATTTTTAAACTCACAGGAAAAAAAAAAAAAAATGAAGCTGTACTTGAAAGAAATAGAATAGAAAACAACACAAAATGGGAAATTCACAACAAGGTTCCAAACAAATGCCTCTCATAACAAATGCAAGCGAGTGGCTGTAGCAGCTTCCCCTAGTCACGGTGCTCTCTATCGTTTACCTGGRTATTAAATGCATCCTCACCAACCGCCGTGAACGAGCTCGCCCTCAGTAGCYGAAACATCCTGAGGACTAAGTTAACTGCACACAGCACGCCAAGCCAAACCTCAGGCTGTAACTCGGTTATATGTAATTAAGTTTAACACAACAGGACTTCCAGGCGGCAGCTCACTGTATTAGATTGAACACAAGGACCACCTCTGACAAATTGCAGATGAAATAGCTGATTTGCAGACCCGTCTGGTGCAACGCTATATAAACTCGACATTCACCGACACAGGGACACATTAGCTTTCCTCAACAACGTTTTTTGATCTGTTTGATTCGTAATTTCAAATAAAAGCCTGTCATTCAATGAGCTTGTTTCTGTACCACTCCAGTGGGAATTAAATTTAAAAAATTTTGTTCCAAGAATATTAATGAAAAGCTTGTACTTAAAAGATGGTGTATGGGTTAATTAYGGGCAATATGTACAGTTAGCAGACTTCTCATTTACAGTAGCAGCTKCTTAATCCTACAAGAGGAAAATGCATCAAGACCTGTCCGTAAATCAGTAAAAGGATTTTTATATATATATGTATATATATTATTGCACTGTATTTGCGAGCCGTTTTAACGTGTCGGTCGCAGGCTCCGCTCAGGCTGCGCGCGGGATCCACAGCCGTGCCACGGCCCGAGCCCCGCAGCAGCCGCCCGCTCGGCGGGTAACCTTCAGGTGCGGCGGCGCGCGGCTGCCTCCCCCGACCGGCTCGCAGAGACCCGCAATGCGTCTGCTCCCACTCGCCGAGATCAATCAGTGGCCGCAGGGCCGGCTCTCCAGCGCGGCACCGCCGAGAGGCCGCCGCCGCGGCTCCGCGTGACGCCTGCCCACGGAGCCGGGCGCCCCGCTGGGGTTACGGCCCCTCCGGAGCCGCGCGCTGGCACCGCGGCCGCTCAGCGGGCGGCCCCGCGGGCTCGGACGTGGCGGCTGCCGCCCCCCGCGGCCCCTCCGCAACAAGTGACGCCGCCGCCCGCCCCTGCGCTGCGCTGCGCTGGCGGCCGCGGGGCCGTTATGTAACGCGCGGGGCGGGCGGGCGGCCGAGCCCGCGCGCAGGTGAGCGCCGAGGGACGGGGCCGCCGCGCGCAGGTGCAAGACCAGGTGCCCCCCAGGTGCAACGACCGGGAGCCCCCCCCAGGTGTAACGCCCGGGAGCCCTCCCCAAGGGCGCCGCGAGCCAAGGACGCGGCCCCCCCGCCCCGCGCTGCGGCTCCGCCGTTCTCCCTCACCTCGAGCGGCGCCGGCCGCGGCGCAGAGCAGCGCGGCGAGCAGCAGGCGGGCGGCGGGCGGC
>PTEX01000203.1:635104-680107 GCA_003342815.1 Eudromia elegans
GAGCGCTGGGCGGCCCCGCTCCGCTCGGCGCCTCTCTCCGCCTCCCGCCCGCCCTCCCTCCCCCGCAGCGCGGCGCGGCGCCCGCCAGCGGCTCCTAAGATGGCGGCGGCGGCGGGGCCGGCTCCCTCCCGCAACCGTTACCAAGGAAGGAACCAACGCGGGCGGCGGCGGGGGGCGGCGCGGTGCGGGGGAGCCCTTGGGCACGGCGGCGCGGCCGAAACCATTGCGGAGCGGGGGTCGGGTTTAAATCCCTGCAGTGCCCTAAATCCCGGGGGAGCGGCGGGCAGGGCCGGGCAGCGCCCTCGGCTCCAGAGCAGGAGCTAAAGGCTAAAGGCTTCTGAAGAACCTTGGCGTGCCCTTTGCACGCCTTATCTGCAAAAAGCAGCCCCTTCCCCACAAGCGCAGCATCAAGGGCAGCAAGGACAAGCCGCAGGGATGCTGCAAACACCCACCTTGAAACSAACCTGAGCCTGTTTTGGACATGGTGTTTGAGCTGCAAAATGCTCGGGCTCGCCTGCTTTGAGCACAGGCTCGTCTGTGCCTGGGGACAGCAGCAGCACCAGCCCATAGGGCTGGCAGCACCCGAGAAGCTTTTCCTAACATCCCTTAGACCCATTCTCCCAGCTCCAGAAGATGCAGAGGAACCCGTTTTGTAACAGAAAAGCTATTTGCTCTTTGGTCAAAAAAATCAATCGCGTGAGCAGGCTGGTGGTGGGGAATCCCTTTTCTGTGATCAGAGCTTGGATGACTGAAATGCAAACAACTTGCATAATTAGGAGTGACTACTCCTGTTTTGTACCTATTAGCCATTTCACTCCCACAGGGAAATAAAAATAAAATCCAGAATGTTCAAGACCCTGGAGATGTGGCTTGTCTTTATTTTAAAGCCCTCTGTGTGATTTAAATACCAAGCTGCTTTGGAAAACCTCTTTCCCTTCCACGTTACCTTCTCTGTTGAGTATCCCAGACTGGAGCTGGAGGGACCCGCCAGGCAGAGGTGAGAAACCAGCTTGGTCATTGCCCACGGTCAGTCCTTGGTGTCTCAGCAAGCTGACAGAATATGGTCTGCAGGAGGCTGCAAGAGAGGGGAGCTACCGCATGTGGACGTTAAAAGGCAATCTSTTCTGCCCTCAAAGAGGTTTTTCCACCCTGAAAACCAATTGCCTTTGCTTGCCACCTCTTAAAAGCTCGACCAACACGCACATGCAGGAACAAAATCTGGAGGGAAATAACGTCATGCCCCAAAGCAGTGCACGGTGGTGCTCCAGCTCCTGTCCTGAGCTAGGCAGCTGCCACTGCACGGARCAACGGACTGTCTCCGTATTTATTTATTTCATAGCCTGTGTGCTGCAGGCCACCTGCTTTAATAACAGCTAAAATGTCTGCCTTTTTTTAAAGGTAAAGCCTCAGTCTAAAACCCTTTGATTTCTGAGCCTGTCTGACATATGCTGGGTGGCAGATCATGTCAGAAGAAGCCTCCAGCCCATCTGTTGCCAGAGAGCTGAGTTTTTACGTTCTGCTAACACAGCTTCAGCTGACAGCACGCTACATTATGGATTTTTCTTTCGTCTGAAGGGTAGAAGAGCTGTCCAGCTCSCTATGACTCTCATACTAGTCTTAGTGACTTCAGTCATGAGTAAGAAGTACCCCATGAGTAAAGATTTSTAAGGCAAAAGATCATCAGTTAAAGGATAAATGCGCATTGATCAGTGCATGATAAAACAAACTTATTTGCCCAAATACTGGGTTTGGATGAGCAATATTGCCATGTACTAGGCTTGAAGGTCAGTATGAAAGTATCCAAAAAGGGTTCACTAGTCAGTGGCCAGCTGGTACACAAATATGCACACACATTTTAAAATACTTTTTGCAAAACAATGTATTTTTCTACGTTGAAACTGGCAAACAACCCAGATTCATTAAGTATGTCAGAAAAACAGTGTGCAAAGAGCAAAACTTGCTTTGCAGTCCACAAGACTACCTCATGCATTACAGTTGGGGACGGARCACTGCCATGAGCACAGAAAAGGAGGAGCTTTCAGTGTTACCAGAAGAACTCTGATTTTTGATTCTGCAGAATTAGGCAGGGGAGACATTTTAAAGAAAATAAATATTCCTTCCAGGTAAAGCTTATTTATTGCACAGTTACACTATCAGCTCAGATTAATCAATCAGCTGAATGGGTCATGATGAAACTGGGAGATTTACAAAGGAGGTGTTGGTTGCAGTTACCTCTATGAGCAAAACTCGGCCGAGTCAGTTGTGACTAAGGCACTGATTCAATCCTAAGCATATATTTTAAGTTCAGTTAAATGATTTAGTTTAGCTAAATGACTAAGTGTTTTGAAAGAGCAGTCCAGTGGTTGAGGACAGATAGTATAGGGGCGATGGAGGAGACATCAGACTGAAATTCTGATCCTAAGTCACCACTGATGTTCCACTGGCACTTACTCTAAAAATACGTGAAATATAAATTCATATCCAAATCTTTTTCAGTCTCAAAACAAGATTTATATTATCCAGCATGAAACCTGCTATACACTAGTCCTGTTTGCTGTTAAGCAATAGCTATRCTGTTTGCCAGAGGTAACTGCATTTCACAAGTAGACAGAGATTCACACTTTCTCTGAAATGATACATGCCATTATTGCAGAGCAATTCATAGAAAACTAACTTCAGCACCTTCGTTTTTGCCACCTATCATCCTCCTACTCTCCAACCTGCTTCTCATGCTCCCCCGCCAAAATTGATTTTGATTTTATTAGTAAGCAACAAAACTGGAACAAATGGCTCCTGGCAGAACATGTTTTCTATTACAGCTGAAAAACTAGCGGACTGATGTCCTTGAAATGAACAGCATGACTAATGCCCAGCTTGCAAGGACCCAGGAGGACACATATTTATTGCACTTGTCAGAATGGAGCTGAGCAGCCAGAAATGAAAAGATAAGGTGATAGGTGAAAATGAATGCCTCTGTCTGCTTGCTTCTTAAAGGAAGCTTGCACATATGGTGCAGAGAGTAAGACTTGCCCAGTAAGTCAACAGCAGATCTGGATACGATCATTAGAACTCATAATTAGTATATACTCAGAATGTGCACTGTTATTTCTAGATATTAGACTTGGACCTCTGTTTAAAAAGAGTTCTATGAGGCAAGGGTCCAATCTCCAAATAATTTAGAACTGGATTTCTGAGAGGGTCCAGTCTCTGAGTAAACAGACTGGAACTGAAATTGGATTTATTTTTGTCTTAGTACTTCTTGTAATGTTCACATACTGTTTTGATTCCAGATTATGATTGCTCTTAATGCAAAGTTAGAATGTGGAAGCCGGTTTATCTCCCCTACTATTTGTTTTGTCACAACTGACCTGAGACCACTTCTGAAACAGGACAAATTGCCATGAAGCAACGTGTAAAGTAATTTGCTCTGCAATGTTAGAGGCATAGCCAAGCAAAACAGTAGATGAAGGCAACCACAGCTATTACAACTCCACTCTAACTCCTCCCTTCCCACAGATAAAGCAACAAGAAAATCCAGAAGTATTTTGCTAATTTGAAGTCTAATATTTTGTGGATCTGATACGAATTATCCAGACCAAGCAGAAAGAATGTACGGGGATAATATTAAAAAAAACCCACCATAATTCAGTATCAATGTCAATTCAAATTCAGCATCAAATTCAATCAATTTATATCACAAATTAATTCCTAACAATGGTATCTATGAAACCATAGAGTAGTCTCGTAAGGGAACAGGCAGAAATGGTGGCCATCCAAAAGAAGATCCCACAACAGAGCACTAGAAAATGCCTCCACCAGCCTGACTAGAAGCCATAAATAGATAAGATAACCAGCTAGGTCTTTTTTTAACCTTGCTGCCCATATCCTTGCTCCTCACATCCTCTGAACATAAAGAAGCATACAATGAAAGCATCTTTACATCCATTGGATGACTTTGCCCTTGCTCCCTATTTCTTTTCCCTCTTCAGTGTTTTAGAACCTGCCTCCGTTGGAAGAAAAAAAATATAAAGGACTGGTTTTCTCCACACTTGAAAATTTCCAGAAGTGCTTTGATCATGTACGAG
Organism: Eudromia elegans; assembly: GCA_003342815.1. Lineage (NCBI taxonomy): Eukaryota > Metazoa > Chordata > Aves > Tinamiformes > Tinamidae > Eudromia > Eudromia elegans. The sequence continues at coordinate 639,190 of PTEX01000203.1, forward strand.
AATTCATTTAGGGGATGCAAATGAAGGCCTTGGCAATATGAAGAAAATCTTCTCCCCTGACATTTCTCAATGTTCAGAGAATTCTTAACAAGCCATTGAAGTAGGGGTTCATTGGAGACACAAAAAAACAATTCAGTAAGCAGAGAAGTACATAAAAAACCCAGCTAGTATCCTCACAAAAAGCAGCATTAGCGATCTTCATACCTTGTTTATTCTTTTTTTTTTCTCCTATATACACTTATATACTATTGGAAAATATACATCTAGAAACATGAAAGCAATGAAGATTTATCTTTCCTTACAAGGATAGAGATTGAACATTCTGCTACATAATTATAATATTTTACAACTCATTAGCACCTTCCATCCTAGGATCTCCAAGCATTTTCCAAGCGTTAATTAATGCACTCTCACAATACTTCAGTGAAGAAGAAAGGCAGGTGTCTAGATGTTGTGATGACAGGTGCATTACAATTGAATAAGACAGATTTTCTAGGTTTTCCATTTGCATATTTGCTTGGGAAAGCAGAGCACAGAAAGGATAGGTAAAATTAAGAAATATGCATAATACTTTGAAATACCTTAAGGYGCACACAGACAGACCAGCTTTCAAGTGTTTCACTAAAAAGAAGAACTGAGCTCAGGGACCTCAAGAAAATTTAGTCATTCTGAAAGTCTTTCTGAACTTAGGTCTTTGCATCTATTACCACAATGACTATTTTAAGTTGCATTATATAAAGAATGGACYGATTTCTTAGAGATTGATCTGCACACTCCAAGGGCTGTCCTGAAGCTCTGACCTCTCCTGGGAGAACATCCATAGTATAGCAGCCTTTGAACAGCAATAAAGAAATTAGTTGTAAAAAGACACTAATAAAGATAGAGTACAGCAAGTGAAGACAGGTAGCATAAATAATTTTACTAATCATCCTTTAACTCAGTAAAATAAGAGATAAAGTCAGGTGTTGTAGATAAGCTTTTACACAATGTCTAYCTGCAGAATCACGAGAATCCTTGCTTTCTGGCATGTTTCTTCATGTGCTGTGCTAAACCATCCCAAAAAGCAGCACACTGGCCCATACCTACATTAACTGCTTTAATTTCTTAATTTTATAAAAAATTGAGCTAGTTATTAAATAATGCTGGGAAGAAAYTTTTAAAAATCCTGTGTTTTCCTTCCAGTTCTATCACAGATTGTCTTGGGTCCCTACCCTATTTCCATATCMGAAAACATAATACAACAACATACTATACACAAAAGAATGAATAGCTAAACTAAGATAAACTGTGGACTCAAATATTTGCATCAGGTACTGGTGGCAGTGTTGAAATTACTCAGCTCTCAGATTCTTTGTATTATTTAGGTTCATGATATTAAGTGCAAGTGTGAGCATACAATGAGTTTTTCCTCCTCTCTGCCTGTATTCCTGAGAGGAGGAGGAGGAGGAGGAAGCCATGTGCATGAGAACTCCCCTCCCTAAGAGCCGTATGGGAATGTAAAGGCATTCACTGAATTCATTACCCTGCCCCACAATATGATTCTGTCTTTGTACGAGCAAGAAAATGGATGTTAATTTATTCCTTATTGCTAATTCAAAAAGAAGCATAAACACAAGAGCTCCATTGCAGAGACTTCTACCAAGGGTGTAGTTTAAGTCCAATTATGTGCTATTAGTACATTTACTCTTTGTTACTGAGGCATATTAATTACATGTCTGGTATTTTGGTAATTAACACAATTATACTCTTTTTTTGCCCCTTTCATTAGACATTATTCTTGCATTTTATTGAGATAAGTAATTTTCAGTAGGTAAAAGGAGTCAAATTATTACATATTAATAAAATCAGGCAATGGGGTTTTAGGTGTTTGTACTGAGAAATGCCAGCAGCATTCTTTAGCAAAAAGCAACACACATGAGCTCCTGATGTGCTGTAGTGTGTTTCAGAGACTTCCAATGGGAAACCAGATTATAAGTCTCAAGTTGTATATCCAGAATGGCCGGAGCAGCAAGGCCACAAGGATGATACTGGTACTTTCCCAGTCAGCTCTGTGAGCAATGACATCATTGCTATTCACGGTCCAGTCTTACCAAGATCCCTTTTTTCTATCACKGATATCCCTGAACTCCAGACATTTAACAAAAAAAATTCCGAGTGGGTCAACCAGGAATGTTTGCAGTTGTGCAGGCTGTTCACGAATGAACACCCATTCCTGGATTAAGGAACAAAAAGAAAAAGAAAAACAATTACAGACTCTACAGAGGCAAGAACCTGTCTCGAGTAGTACAAAAAGGTGGCTAGTTTTTGCTAAATGACTTGGRTATAGATGTTCTCCAAAGATATCTCAAAGAGGATTCTTTTCTTTAGGACAAATTTTTAGTTCTCTAAAAACATTAGTATTTCTTCATTGTTTTCTCCAAAAACAAACCTGATTCCATTAGGTCTCAGATGCTGATACTGTTAAAAAACACCCATTTGGGAAAGAAAAGTTTCCAACATTTTTCTTTTCTATGTGCTTGCTTGGGAAAGATGGAAAAGGAAGAGCTGCAAAATGTTACTTCTCTCTGCAGYAAGGTAGAAACATAGCACTTGAGGGAGCTTTTAAAAACAATACCAGAAAACCGAGTCCCTTGTGCACAAATCTCCAGGGATCCTGGCTGCAGCACCTTGGTGAATGCTGGAAACGGGAGTCACCAGCAACAGGAACGTCAGCTTCCCAGAGACAACAGGGAGAGTTCACTGCTTTCTGGTACCTGTGACAGCCTTTACTAGTAAGGAAACCTCAGGATTTCTTATGTTGCCAAATCACCTTTAGCTGCAGCTACTGCCATTAGTGGAGGGTTGTTTTTTTTTTTCCCTGCTGATTGTACTGCTTTGTCTTTAAGTCCCCTGAGGAAGAAGAGAAATGAAGCCTCAGCAGGCAAACACCAGTGTGAAAAAGCTTGCTCTGCCTTTCCTGAAAACACCATCTGGAATATTTATTTTGAATTCTTGACTAGTAGACCAAAATTATCCATAAGGGCTCAGAAAGAGACAACATTCATGATCTCCAAGGCAGAAACACAAACCCCAACATCCCACCACCACCACCACCAGTCTTAAAACCCAACTGTACTGACCCAGTTCAGAGAGAATAGAGCTCTTAGGCATAGATATTCAAAAGAAAAGGTTTTGAGAATGGGGCCCGGGAGCTGGGGCTGCTATGTTCTCATCCTGATGACACCACTGACTCACTCTACCCGCAGACAAGTCACTTAATCTCTTTCTGCCTCATTTATCCGCTCAGTTTAATGCTACTTGCCTATTCCATAAGGATGGAGCAAGACTTCATTAACTAATGTTTGTAAAGTACTTTAAGATCCTAGGATGAAAGCCTTTCCAGAATTTCAGGGTATTATTATTTTGTCAGCATTTATAAATTCCCCACCATAAGGCATCCACGTAAGCAGCCAGCCCCTGATTTTCAAATTAATCTTGAGATACACAGAGACTGATGCTATTTTAAATACGCTACACCCTACAAAGCAGCATTTTGAACAAAAAATATTACACAGGAGCCCAAATACAAATTATGATCCCTACTAAATTGTTCACAGACTTTCAGAATTTAGGTATCTGAAAAGTCCACAATTATCTGTTCAGCCATACCAKGTATTTCCTTGAGAAAAATCAATCTGAATAGAGACTGTAAACTGCTAATAACACAGTCTAAAAGAAAGCTGTAACTTTTCCCTCTATGTGCTCATGGTCTCACCATTACGTTACATAAAAAGTACTATGAATTTACAGATTACAAAATGCTGTAGTCTTTCCTGTGCCAATGCCATCTTTTCCTGAAAGCGTGCTATAATTCTTAAAGCAATCACTTATATACATCAAATATTTATTCTTCAGACTCATGCTGGAACTCTGTCTGGAACCCACGTAGGGCACAGAGGACAGAGCACAGAGGAATGCCACAAAAACAGATCATTCAATATTGSATTCTGTCTTCAGTAGTACTCCTTCCCAGGCCTTGTCACCAATCCAGGAAGCTGCAGTCACACTGTACTACTATAATCACATGAGAAAAGAAAACTTGCATCTCTTTTTCCTTTGAGTGCTGTTAGCAGACCAAATCTAATAATAAGGACAAGCAGGCATGACAATAATACAGGGAAGAAAATCAGCATTAGCCTTCCCATCACCAAAACCCATGTTACTGACCTTCTCATAAGGGACACTGGAAAAAGATCAGCATGGAAACTAGCTTATAAAAACACAGGAATGGAGTGCTGTTGTTTATAGGAAATGAATAAAATTATCCTGCAGCAACAGAAAAAAACCAAAGGGCTCCGAAAACAGAGGGTCAACATATTCCCAGAAAGCATCTTTCTCCTTCACCCTACATTGCCCAAGTATTCTCCAGAGCTCTGACTTAAATATATATATTTTTTAAAATATTTGCTCACTTTCATCTTTTCATCACATGTATCAGGGCAAATAAAAGTAAATTCCATTACCTGTACACAAAGCCTTTAAAGGGTATTTTTAATCCCTGGTGCAATTCCATTTACCAGATTTATATCAAGACCCTGTTGCACAGTCCATATCATACAATGAACCTGTTAAAATAAATACTGAAAAATAAATACTGAATATACCTGCGAGTGATTTGCTAGGCCGGAGTTCTAGGCAAAGGTGCTGATTTAATGTTATCAGAACCCAGGTTCAAATTTCCTGTCCACTGGAAACAATTTGGAGTTCTCACAAGCTTAACTCTGCACTTTATCCTTGCATAACAGGCAAAGTTAAGACTACCAAGGCTAAGTCACAGGTGATACAGCTCGTATGTGCTTTAGTGGCTAAAGTCCTGTTGTTTTTAACAGCTGTCCACACTTTTTCTTCACAAGGGCCCATAAAGGTTCTTGGTCTACCTACTTCTTCCCCTTAATTTTGCAGTGTGCTAAATGGATGTTCAATGTGACCGTGTGAAAGGTGACAACTCTGCTGCCAGACTCGTAAGAACAAGTTCTTGTATTTGCACAGACTCCAACTTAATTGGTCTGTATCAGTGTGTATTAGTCTGAATTTCAGGATCTGGATCCTGGATTATAAGATCCATGGAGATCTGCAAGACTTAAAAGTGTAATTTKAATTTCCTTACGCCACATTTTATTTCACATCACTATATGCTTTCTTCTCAGAAAACTGATCTGCAAAGTGTTGCAAATAGGCCCATTTTTGCTGTCTCTGAAGCTGACAGGAGCTGTATTATTTAGATGTGGAAAAGYGAGATCAATTTTATTGAACAGGTCTTTGAAGATGAAGTTCTGTCTGCCATATTTTCTATATTACACAGGCTTTGTGAAGGCAAAAAAAAGCTAAAAACACGTTATTTCTTGTTTCATAATTGTTTTCAAGCAAACAAGTGCTTTTCCTCTCCTTGTAACATCTGACACAAACTCCTCTGCAAGGAYGGTCTGCTCAGATTCGTCCTATCTGGCAACAACAGGCTGCAGCTCTGCTACTTCTTTTCCAGGGCGTCTCAAAGCATTTCACTCATTGTTATACTAATAGAGCTTCACAAACCTCTACAAGGCATGGTCAATACTGTCACTGTTTGGCTGCTGAAGAAAACAATGAATGAAATTCCTCTACCTCGGTCACAAAAACCATCTGGCACAGAGTCAAGAACTGATGCAGACCTCCCAATTTCCAAGTCGGTGTTGGAGCTACGTAAACCATCTCTGTTGCTTTAAAATGCCCTTTTCAGAAATATCTGGTCCAGAAAAAAGGTCTGATTTAACTTACTCTTGCTTTTAAAATCCCAGTGCTCCAAGCTTATTTCTAGCAGTGCTCTGGCTGTTTAAGTTACAATCTCATCAGGCAAGAGTGCAGCAAAATCCTTTGTCATTTCACATATTTATTTCTACTCTGACAGATACCAGTTGTGACCCTTCCTTGCAGTAAGCCACTGCCCTCCTGGCCTCCACTCTAATTGCAGATTTGCTAATCATGTTTTGATCACCCACCCATCTAATCGCTGTCTACTTGCAAGCCACGGAGCTGGTCCTATTTTCAGTGAAGAGGAGCGTAACACGCAAATGCAACGTTTGYGTTCTCATCCTTATGGAAGGGATCAGAGGATTAAGAGGCACAGTCAACCCCGATTAATGCTGCTGAGAGAGTGCTCCTTGCCAATAGCAGGGGCTGATTGCCTCCCCGTGGGGAGCTCCAAGGCAGACAGTCTCCCTAAAAGGGCACGTCTGTCTGCTGTTTTTAATGCTAGCTGCTGCTCAGCATTAGAAAGGAGGTTAAATGCTCACCCCATCTCTCTAAAAAGCAAACTGTCCTTGGGTGGGAAGGTTCTTTAAAAGGAGTGCTGTTCTGGGAACGTGCTGAAGATAATCAGAAGTTTGTTTCTATCACTGCTCCAGTCATCAACACTTAACTCTTCTCTGAAATCCATCACCCTCAGGAAAACATAGCAGAATTTTGCTCAGTGGCTTTTTCCCAGCAGAAGGCATTTTATTAATTTATCCTCTAACCTTAAAAGGGAGCCATCAAAAAATGTATTATTTTAACAAAGCAGMAAATAAATATACATTCAGAGTTAAGACTCAGGTATCCAGCAGAAGCAACATTGCTGTTTACATTCAGCACCAAGGTGAGGGTGCTCCCCTCCTCCCAAAGCTTAAAATATGTAAGTGATCCTGAGTGATTTTAGAAAAACTCATTCCAAAATGCTTTGCTTTAATGCATCCATCAGATTAGCTCCATGTTTACTGAGTAAAGAAGAGGAAACATTGGTAGTGAGCTCTTTTGTAACGTTTCCATGCCCACTTGTGTCAGCTCCTGCTGATCACAACGGACCATCCTACCACAGACACAAATTTCTGTTTCACCAGTAATCTTCCATGTTTTCAGGTATGAGCAGGGAGTCTCTGACATGGGACTTATCTTTTCTCCTGGTCTAGCCGCTGCTCTTCTATATCGGTCAGAAGTGGAGCGGCTAAACAAGTGAAATGACACTTGGTCTCCTGCAAAGGAAGCSGAGCGACTGTAAATCCCATGCTGTGTTAGATGTCTGATATATAGTGTTCTGTGGGGCGTTCCAGCATGCTTCTCCCTGCTTACTGCTGCTTCGGTGATACATTACCCATCTAGTGTAAGTAAAAAGCTTATAAGAGCAGACAGGCATATCATCCTGTCTGAAGCCCTGTTTACAYAGGCAGCTTCCTGCAGTACTAGCAACAGCCTCTGGGAATGACTGGTGTCTATGTAACATTACATAGAAATATGACTCGGGCTAAGCCAAATATTTTTTGACCTAATCTGTAGAATAATCTAAGCGTCCAATTTTCCCAGATTTCAACAAGAGCTACACAATGACACCTTAAAGCTAAGTAAGATGCACAGGAGCTAGGAATAGAGTAAATAGGTGAAATGGAACAACGTATCAACTTCCCTATAAGTTAAAGTCATGATTTACGTACAAGCTTATTATACTGTATCCTACAGTCTAAATTCCAGACCCTGAAGGAACAGGGTAGATTTGTGGGCTTGGTCATTTTCTAAAATAATGTCACTAGTAACCACTAAAAAGACCCCATTAGAGTAGAAAATACTTGAGGAAGGAGAAGGGAAAAAAATTATCCACAAATATATGTGGACCATTCTCTTTTTTCACTGAAAGGCCCTGGAAGCCACACATATCACACTGGTTATGTACAAAAAAAGAACTGTATTAGAAATCTCTGTACCCTTTCCCTCAAGCATCTCTGCTCCCTTTGTGCCCAGCTCTCATTCTGCCTGACAGTTTCTTAATCACAGTACCTTTCTTGCATGCATAAAGTATTATTTAACCTGGAGCACAAAGGGGGGGGGGAAAAAAATAATTTATAACTACTGTTTTTTCCCTTTAATCTTTTCCCCTTTCTGCTCCTCCTCTCTTTTCAGTAGCTCTAAGAAAGACGAGTGTTAACAACCTTCACAGAGATTTACTCAGGTCCAGACAGGAACAAAACAGTCCGCACTGTCARCACATGAGCCAGAAGAGCAACAAAGCACACAACCTTTTTGTTTTACCCAGTGGCACGCCGTGCTACCTATGAGATGATAAAGCAGCCTGGCCTCTTGTGCAAGAATGTCAGTAGTCATCATTTTAGAAATACAGAACCAATTCAACTGTGGCTGAAACCCAACTAAGTCACTACCTAATTCCACAGATCGAATGTTGCTTATGACCTCTAAGCAGTATCTATCTAATGCTACTTTCCAAGCTTGTGCTTCAGGGCTATTTTTGTACCTTTGCTCTGCAGCAACCAGACACAGCTGAATTTAATGTTCCATCTGAGTTCAAGGTGGTGACCTTAAGCAGTAAGCCCTACTGCGTCTAGGATCTTACTACGTCAAGACTCCTTTCCGTGGTCCATCTCAGCATTACATTAGCCAAGGTGCTTTTGATAACAAATTTTCCCTCTGAACCTCTAAAGACAGAGGAAAGACTATTCTCCGTGGAAGGACGTGAGCTGTGAACCTTTGCACACACAGCACTGCAACCGTGCTGGAGTTTGCTACTTATTACAGTAGGTACACACTTCAGCTCTGCTAATTTTAGCAGAGCTTCAAAACACTCAAGAAACCTTTCCCGTTTGTTACTGGCATGGAGTTAATATAAACATCTCTGTTGTCTAATTCTTACCTCCTCCTTTTTGACAATAGCATTGGATTTGGAAAGATTTCATTTAGTTGCCTGCACTATTCTGACATCTAGACTTTGCTACCTTTTAGACAGGATGGTAGGAGGGGTGTGTGTGTGTGTGTGTGTGTGCACATAAAGTAAAAAGGGCCATGAAGCTACACAAATTATACAGAATAATGAAGTCTACTCTCTCATTTTGCTTCAGCAGATTGTGGCCTCAGGTCAAGGCCAGGCTAAAACAAAAGGCTCTAGCATGCCCCATACGGTACAAGCAGCTCACACGCTACACAACCAGCACGCAGCACAGCTCCTTTAGATGGGGACTGTGAAGCCTGGTGCTGCTGGCGAGGCAARGCAAGGCTTAAAAGTCTGTCCAGTTTAATTATCATCTTTCTGCAGGCTCAAAGAAGCTTATGGAGAAGACAACAGTCAGAGAATCCTCCTCTTAGGCTTCYACCTACAGAAATTCATCCTCTCCTTACCTTCATGCCCCTTGCTCTTTACATACACTAAAGAGATTTCATAGAATCTGATAAAAAAAACTGCAAAAATGGATTATTCTGTGACTTCTTTTGCCTGTGGAGAAAACTCCAGGTCAAACCGTAGCCAGGCACGAGGTTCATCCTTCAAGCACTGAGTACAGACGGTGCTCAGGCAAAGCAGAGCTACGTCAATCTGCTTCAGGCACTTGAAGAGATACATGACAAAAGACTGAGGGAAAACGCTTGGCTACCACTGTCCATTCCAATCACGTTCAGGGCAATTTCCACAGTGCCCTCAATTAGGAGGTCACAAGCAAAGCTGAAAATGGATTACAGTGCATAGTCAGCAGCAACACAAGTTTCTATTTCATTCCATGATCAAATGACTTGATGCATTTTGCAGCCTCATGGGACAAATATATGCATATAATGAACAACTTTCAAAGCTATCTTCTGGAGTAGCACTGTTCCTCTGAAATCACAGGACCATCCTATCCTTTCATATAGTAACAAAAACACACATGCACAAGAAAACAACCAAGATCATCAGTGACACTGCTGAGGCCATCACAGTCCTAACCCACAATATAAAGGCAAAGACTTCATGCCAGTATCATACTCCTTTTCTAGTATCATTAAATATGGGTCTGCAGTTTGCAGAACAGACACAATTAAACTCTACTTCTGTTCCAGTCCTAAATGGCTCAGCAGTCCTGCACCACAATTATGCATTTAGCTTCTCCACAGGAACAGGCTCAGGGCAAGAAACAAARGCAACTTGGAGTTATTATGACAGCTTAAAACAAAACAAAGCCCTCAATTATAACAGAAGAGCTAGAGAGCATGGTTTTGGAGGCACATTGTTCTTCTGGCAGATTTCTATATCAAGTTCTGATCTGAATGTACATTGTTCATGATCATTTTTTGTGTCTGCTGAAATCAAAAGTAACTACGCAATAGTGGAATGCAGCAGCAAGCAAAGCATGGAGAACTACCTCTTCACCAAGACCCCAACAGGAGAGGAACCTTCCTAAATATCTGTTCAAACATAAGCCTGAGTCCTTWACACTGTAAGGTTCACAACTCTGAAGCCAGAGGTAACCTTAAGAAACAGCTTAACCAACTTTATGCAACAAGGTGAACGAGAAGTATTTTACAGTCTCATTTAAATCCAACTACTTTTTTATAACTGTGCTACTCACACAGTGGGGCAGGGGGCTGCAGAGCTCAGGTGCTGTGCAGCAAAGACACATGTAGCACACGGTGGGAGGATGCTTGCTATGCATTGCCTAAGTGCCTCCAGCTGCTCCCATCAAGCGTGCAGATGGGATCATCGTCTTCTGACCCTGGAGGGATTGCTGCAGTTTTACTTGCATCAAAAAGGGACAAAAATAATCGTTCAAGGTGAAAAACTAAAGGAAGTCAGGATGCATCGGTCTACACCTGAACTGAAATTATTACTGAAGCTGTTAAACAAGAAGCCAAAAGCTTGTTTTCTGACTTTCACAGGCCTCTGGTCACAGATTAGCAAATACTAGCAAGGAGAGTCAACCTGGAAAGTGTCAAAACAGCAAAAAGCCTTATGCATTTAACTATTTCATGCTGATACACGAGGCAGCTTGTACCAAACCAGGTTCTATAGCTTCAAAGAAAAAAGAAAAAGGGACTCTTTTCCAAAAGAATAATCCTCAAAATTGAGTTCCTCCAGGCTACAAAGGAAACGAGCCAGTTTGCTTATAACATACCACAGGAATTCTGCCCTGGGCAAATCAGCTGCAACAGAATTGAAAGCAACATTCAGAAGACAAAGTAGGTGATTTCTGTCTTTATGTGGGCACCTACTACAGTCTGACAGGCAATATATCCAAGCTAGTCTCTCACCTCGGTAAGTAATAACAAGCCTCCTCCCYGTACACAGCACTTCAAATTTGTAAGCACTGAAAAGCATCAGGAGCAAGAGGATGCTTAAGGACAACTGTAGTGCAGATTGTCTATATGGCTTGCAGTAATTACACAGCAAGGCTAGGGCACATGTGGAAAAAAGCCCATAGCAATCCAGTGTCTGATTTAGTGTAGCTCTGAAGAACTTRCAGATGCACAGGATGCAAAATTTCAAGATGCAAACACTTCAAACCTGTTGTGCTACACCACAGGCTGCAAGGAAATAGCTGGTCCAGCAAACACTTGTCAGGACTGTGCTTATCTGACTCGCTATTATTAACATTTGACCCATTCTAAYGCCTTTAAAGGGCAGTTTTGTTTGAGGCTGTTCATATTGCATGAGCTTATTGAAATAATTGATTCAAGTCCAAATGGCAGGATCCTTAACACGAATCTACAGCAGAAGAAAGATGAAAGTAAAAGGAGAGAAAACACCTTGACTAAAAGAAATTTTAAAATAAATCTAATTTTTCTGTTGACATTGTGAACATGGTAAAACTTGGCAGAAGTTTTTCAAACCTAGCCACCAACAAAAAGGCAGTGAACATGCAGGAATAGAGTAAATGCTTTTTTGTGTTTAAGACACAATTTTGATCAARCATACAGTATTCAGTGCTGCAGCTGGAGGTGTATAAGGAGAATAGGTCCAGTTTTGTTCAAATGTTTGAAGAGGTTGATTCCAAGGTTGGATGTAGACCATAATGMTGTTGGTGAATTTGAAAATCAGCTACTTCAGCAAATATCTCTAAAGGCAGGAACTATGTAACACTTGAGTGCTCCTACTTCTCTTATACCTAAAAATTATTCTGCAGCTTTAACAAAACTTAAAAGCTCTTTACTAACAGCCAAGCTTTAGAAAACTCTACTGATGAATAATAGTGAGGTAAAGATGCTTACTCACTAAGGGCATTTTCTTTGGCAGAGATCAAATAAAACTGAGCATTTCTTAAGCCTCCAGAAACTATTCTTCCTGTACTTCGGGTTTTTGCTTGTCCCAGTGCTCCRCAGTCTTTCTGCTGACAACTGTGTTACACAATCCTCTAAGATGCAAGAGATCAAAAAACCAAATACAGAAACTGAAGAACTGATTTWWAAAAAAATTAAATATATACTGCCCTCCCTTCCCAAGCATTCAGTGGGTCTAACATAAAATAAATACAATGTATAATTTCTAACATATTATTACGCTTCTAATCTTTCAACTTCAGACCTTTTTTGCCTGCTTATATTAAAACACTAGTAACTTTTAACATGATATTGCTCTATTCTTATAACAGGATTCTCAATAGCTATAGAAATTTATTCCACATATGACCCTTAAGCCTTATTTAGAATGATCTCTTCTAWGGGTGACAAGAGACTTTGAATTTCATGGGCCATTTAATCTTTAGCCATCAACAGAACTATATAGGTTGCCAGTGAATCAGAAGCGTAGGTCTCTATGAAGCTGAAATATTTAATGGTAAAGCATTAAAAAAAAACTCGCACAGGCCACTGAGCAGCCATTAGGTGAAAACTTGTAGTTACCCCTTAACTTAGATAGGAACAAAAAACTCCAAAAAACTCAAAAAAAAAAAAAAAGGCACTTATTTTAATGGTGCAGGATGTTTCAGGCCACAATTCCTTCCAAAGAGTCACTACACCACATGTTCTGCTACTCTGAGTTTATTGTAGTACCTGGAAGAATCAATCTAAAGGCTTATGTGAATGATGAGAAATCTCATTTTCATTTACAAASAGCAATATTCACAGCCATAGTGACCTTAGTGACAATCACAGCAATTGCTGCCCATCTGGTGAGAAGCAAGAGGGCATTTGATTCAGCTCCAAATCTTTCCCTTCATACTCTCACATACATACTGTCTTAGAAGAGGTACATGATAAATCTGTTAAGAAAACTAAGTGTAAAGGCACATTCTGATGATCAAAAGGAATGGCAAAAAGACCACCCAAAGAATTCAGATGTGCACTTTTTGGAAGCTAACATCAGAAGCAATAAATGCTTCCTTATTGAATAATTTGAGTAATATTTACTTGGTAGTTGAACTACGTATCATTTTACATTCACTATATATCCCTTTCTATATTCACTTCTGCACAATAAATACAATAGCAATGATTTGCACGAGAAGACTGAAATACAAAGGCGAGGTGAAAGACATTGGTATGTGCAATAAATAAGTCAGCCACACATACATACCCCGTGCAGGCTTCTCTACCTCCCAGTCATTCTAGGCTTCATAGTGTTAATAGGTATTTAGTTTTCATAGCATGAAGATAAGTACCTAGAAATATAACTCAAGGGGAATATTGGAAGCCCCATTTTACATTATCTTCTCTTTGATTTATATATGAATTATTTATTAGATATCTTCTGGCACTGTTTTAAAAGGTATGAAATCACACTGGGGAGGAAACTGAACACAGGTAGCAAAGCACAAGTATTCTCAAGATACTAGATTTCCTCTGGTTTCTTAATCCTAAAACTTGTTGTTGTACAACACATTGGCACTTCTCAGTACGCAGTATCCCAGAATCCAGGTTTGAAGCCTACAWAGAAGTCTTCCATAATGATGCAGCAAGTATTTTCTGTTTTGCAGCTAACAAYGTAATAAATCAATACGAAACAAGAGTAGTTATTAAAAACTGTATTTCCCACCCCCCCAACAGTTACATTTTCAGTGAAAAGATTAAACCACATAAACACTTCACTTTTCTCCTTAAAAAGATTTAACAGTTCAGAAATGCCATAGATACACATGGAGGATGCATGTTAGCTTGACAATGACAGGCCACTACAATCCAGCCCATTCATTCCAGCCAGCAACCAGAAACACACATACCCTCTTAAAATTAACCCTTTAAGGGCTGCCCCTTTGCACCAAGGTTAAAGTGCCTCTTAGGCAACCAAGTCAATATTTAAAGACTCATTTGGGTTAATTCCTGTTTAATTTTAATAAAGAAATTTCCCACCCAGCCCCAATAAACAGGGGTAAAAGATTAACTTTCACATTGAAACTTTACAAAGTTGCAACTGAATCACAAGGATCTTTTTCATAAATAGATGCACAGTTGTTCTTATTACACAATATTTACTTGTTCAAGATACTTTCCCTCCCCATGCTCACAAGTCCCTTCTTTCTCTTGCATACATTCCACTGGCTTCTTTCAAGCTCTTCCCCACCTTGAGACCATTACAGCATCTTGTCGTCATAACTTCTTGCCATGAAAATGGTCATGTTGTCACAGTCAGATTCCAGAATTATTATTCCACAAAATTAACAATCATATGAAAGGAACCAGGAACAGGTGAATGGAGTTCTGCTCAAATAAGTTTTGAAAAAAATCACAAAATCAGTGCAACTTGCAGGAAAAATCTAGGAGTTTGGTAAAAAATGACCTGTACATACTAAAAAGAAATGAAGTGCTAGGCTTTTGGCAGCAGTGCCAGAAACTTCAGGCTTCTGATATTTTGTGTGCAAATTCAAAAACATTCAGTGCACCTCCTGAAGTTTCACCACAGGTTCTTTAGTTTGTAAATGCTTAAATGTGTGTTTTAAGGGGTTGCAACTGCTACCAGAATAAGCCTGAAAGCATCACTGAAACTTGTGACTAGAAAGCTTAGTGCAGTGCTACTGCCTCTCTTGGACCAGTGCCTAAAGAAAACAGTATTATCTCAGGATCAAGATAAATTCCATCTCACTGGACTGCTGCAGGGAGCCAAACCACATAAAATTTTCCAAGTGATTAGGAACTCAGTTCATTAAAGCCCAGTGAAACCTGGATTTAAGCTAACAGTTATTAATTTTCTCTTAAATGACAGCTAAATTTTATGCAGCAATTAAAGGGTTAAAGTGGAACTATATGTAGTATTTGAAACAGTTCACATATTCTCTATACAATTTGGCAAACTCATAGATCTCATTCTTGCAATTTCTGCAAAATATCTACAGCTCCTCTGGTAAAAGCAAACAGAGAAGCCACCAAAATGACCAGATTTTCCAGGAGCACAAAGTACAGCCTAGAGAGAAGCACAGAAAGGTTGCTGATCTCCACGTTCCAGCTGAAACAGGTGGACTTATTGAAGTAAATATGCTTTAGACACATGTTCCCAAAAGAGCCTGAAGCCACAGAGCAGATGAGTATGGAAAATCTGGCCACACTGGAAACACTGTGGCCAACAGGAAATTAAAAACATGAACTCAAAGCCAATCAAAAATAAAACAAATAAACCCAAAAAGCAAGCACGTATATGTGTGCGGAGATGTAATAAATACTGCAAAGCACACTTGTCTTTTTACCCCAAGTCAATAAAGAAATAACCAATGCACCAAAATACCAGCTTTTTGCAATGAAAAAATGTTGATGTCAGCAGAATACCTGCAAGTCAACTGAAGAGAAAGCATTTGCATTGCCAGCCAAGCACCCTTTGCTTCCAGTTCTAGGCAGCCAATCAAGCTCTCTTCAAATTCACAAGTTTGACCTAAATAAGCACCACAGCATGAAAAGCTTCTTTAGAAGTAGGATGTCAAGARACTTATTTTAAAATACAAAATAAAATGAGAAATAATATGTTTCCATTGGTCAAGTTTAAAAAATTGTCTTCCTTTAGCCAATAACAGTCTGTCCCTTTCAGCCAATCAAAAATACATCTTTAGGTTTGTCCTTAATTAACACAGGCCAGTTGAGCAGCAACAACATATACCAACAGATGGCTGAGAGATGCATTCTGAGGTTTGGGCAAAGGGAAGCAAAACTAAAGAAGAAAAGAACTATTATGGAAAAACTAGGGTGGGTGGGCCAAGGAACTTATTACTGCTCAGCCATCCTCCTYTATCTTCAGGAGTCTCACTGTCCTCTCCAGTTCTGTGTTGTTCAGATACCCTGTAGTTACTGTCTTCTATCTTCYGTCTCTGATCTGGAAAATGCCATCACAACATCCTCAGCACCTGTAAGAAACGATACAGAAAAACAGGGACCACAATTATTTCCTKTAAAAAACAGTGCAAAAGTGCATTAGGAAAACTGTCATCCAAACCGTTATGAAATCAACAAGAAAGAAAGGACAGAAGGAGGAGAAAGCCGCATTTGCTTATTTTTCTGGGGCTGGAACTTCAGATTCAGATTTCAGATTGAGATTTAAGATTTTACTTTACAAACCAAACAAATAAATCAGCTTGTTTTTAAAGACAACTAAGACTTCCTCACTTTCACATATTTCCAGGAAACAGGGTTTGAAAAAAAAAAAATTGGAGAGAGAATGTGGAGATGATTCTTTTCTGGTTTCACTGCCATGCAAGCTCTGGTATGGCACCAGACACTTGTGGGGCTTCCTTAAAACATGGAGAATCATCCATCAAAACTTGCACTGCCCTGTACATCAGACTCACCTTTAAAATGACATCTAGATATTTTCCCCTGATTGCTCTTTTCTACTTTTAAGAATAAAAATAGTTTTAACAGGCCAGAGGAAAGGATTTTTCTTCACTAAAAATAAATAAATGCTCTTTATAAACTAACAGGCACTGAAAAGGTTCCATTCTTTAATGGAAACCGTATTCTCTTTCAAGCTGAAGGTTTCCATTTACCCAGTGAACAGATACAGCTTTTAAGCAATCCTTTTATCTCTAGCCTGAAGAGATCTTTTCTACAAGAATTTTATCTATGGACTTTCTCAGATCTTTTTTTTTTTTCCCTTCTTCTTCAATTGAGGCTATCAACTGTGTATAATTACCATCAAGATTCACATGCCCTAAGCACATATAGATGCTATTACCTATCTATGAAATATCTCCAAGTCTTCACAAGCTAGGCCAATATTTCAAGTGGGCATTTACAGTAAAAAGACCTGTATGGCTTAAGAATGATGTCTGATATAAGCATGTAAAGAAGAGTGTACACTGGGCTCTCCATCTTCAAAAGATACCTTGAGATACTCAAAAAAAGAACAGCTCTCTGGACCTCCTAACTATAGAGAGTACCCTCTCACGGACAATTAGGCAGAAACATCTTCAGGACAATAGGGGAAAAAAATGCATCATAGAGTAGTGTCAAAGCAATACTTTAAATCAGTATCTGCWGTCTAGAATGGAAAGCAACCCTGAAGGGCTGAGTGCAATACTTCTAATTTCTGATGAAAATGGGATGGCTGAGCAAGTCAGATAAAAGCAAATACTCTTTTTCCCTATAGRTCCTCTAACTACAGCTATTCAGATGATTAGAAAATATGATGAACAGCCAAGTTGCTCTTGGTATACTTTTAAACAACTATTTTCTCCACTAAAAATCCAAATGCAACAGATGACACAAAACGTCCATTTTGTCCTTCATTAACTAATCACGTCTGCTGCGAATAATTTTCTGTAAAAAGGTTTTCTTCAAAGCCTATATTAAAGGATTAGATAACAAAGTAGGAAATGCCAAATGCAACAGAGGCTGCCTTGCTCCATCAGATAATACTGATCAATCAGCTCTACAGTTCTTCTCTTCTTGGAGTTGGGAAAGTTCAAATTCAAGTTGGATGGAGCCTCCAAAGTTTCMCCTGGTTCTGGGTACAATAAAGATGCCTAACAGAGGAATTTCTTACCTGCCATAATGTCAGGAAAGTCAGCCTGTCAGCCAAGAATTTACTTTTTAGTAGTCTAATTCACTCTTTAGTTTGGGCTCAAGAAGTAGTAAAGCCTCAGAAAGATTTCTCAGATTTCAGAGCAGTCTATTTCAACACAGAGAAAACAAACACTCTACTGAATGGTAGGGATTTCAGCTTATGCCACAATACAGCAGAAAATCTTGGTGACTATACATAAATAAATGCCATATTTAATGCAAGTTACAAAACAAAGCTGTCCCTATCTTTTACTGCCATTACAGTGCAGATAGCACATTATGATTTTTCAGTTTTCCCTAAGGATCTGTTAGATGAGACGACTTTGGATCCTTCAACAATCCATCTGGAATTAAGAGCATTAAGAGAACAGACAGGAGGACATGGTCAGCTTTTCTAAAATATTTCTGCATGAAAGGCAAAGGAGGAGGGGGAAAGAAAAACAATCAACGATATCAAGTCTTTACAATGTATCCCTTACTAYATCAATTTCCCTAAAGGCTTGCAAAATGATTTTTTTACACACAGTAAATGTTTCAAAACTAAGAATTGCCCAAGATAGTGCTTAAACAAGTAGCAGTCTGGAGAAGAATTCATGTGCAGACAGCATTTCCTGATCTCCCAATACTTTAAATGAGAGAAAATTTAGGAACACATTTCAAGCTTTTTCATTTGCTAGAAGCAAACTCAGGGAAAGGGAAGGACAAGTTCTAACCTGTGATACTGCTCAGCACTCCATGCTCAGGACCACCAAGTTGTAATTGCTTTTACCTCTTACATGAAGACACTGCAAGTAGGAGAKGCAGTTACCTCCAACTGCAATTTCRAAGGAATGGCTCCCTAGAAAAGGATGGTTGTAGATTCCTCTTGCTAATATCCTTTATAACTAAGGCAATGCTTAAGAAATATGACCATGTTTGCTTTTATACACACTCAAATATGTTGTTTATACATACTCAAAAAAGAAAATACTAAGGACCAAGCAGAAATTTATTTTTCATAYGCAAGATCCATATTTTATAGAAATACATCAAACACTGCTCTGATGCTCCTTCTTGCCAACACCCAGAAGCCCTGCAGTCTTCTCCCTTTTCATCTACGACACAAACTGTTTGTTCCTTGATCAAAACATAAATGATATATAGCACTAGAATCCAGTTCCGAAATAACAAGTTGCCACATAGACATTTTTAAAGTGCATAATAATAAAACTACTAGCCTCTACAAAAAAAAAAAAGATTTTACTTGCAAGAATTCTGAAAAACAAACATACTCAAAAAAGAGGCAGGAACAAATATATTTGAAAGCAGTAATGAAACAAGGGCACAAAAGCACAATGTCTGCTGCCGTATTTCGCCTGCATCCCTTTAACGTGCAGAAGCCTTTGGGATGCRGATCCCAGCAGCTGGGGTCTCTTAGCAACCGCAAAATCACAGATGACGCCACAGTAGCACAGGAGATGAGCTGGATTACTTAGCAGATGTTGGTTGTTTTCCTGAGATTGTCCCTCTCTCTAAATAGGAAAAAAATAATTATATACTTGTGCAAGTTCTATGTAGAAAAAGCATCAAATTCCAGATAATTGTCCAACTGCATAAACCCACTGGCCAATTTTTTCTGCCTGCAATTGCAGCTTCCAGCCCTGTTCCCATGCGCGGCTTTACTGTGGCTTGCGTTCAGCACTTTAAAACACATGAGGAGCAAAAATAGCTCTGGGCACAAGGGAAGCTGGGTATTCTGCACTTCATTTTGCCTTTCGCAATCCAACAGCTACCACCRAACTGCAGGTCCCTACTTAGCCAGCTCCTGTGCTAGTTTTTTAAGCAAGTCTGATGAGCTTCAGTGCTAGTGTCACTGTTAATATGGACTCCTGTTATCTGTCCTTTTTCCTGRACCTTGTATTGGAAAGGAGAAAGAAAAAAGAATGCAGCTGGTACTGAGACACGAAAACAGAAAAAGTCAAATTTTGTAAGTTAGATTGTTTGGGTGCAAAGCAGTAGAAAGAAARAATGCAATAAAGAACACAATATAAAAATATGGGAAAAAAATGTGTGAATATCATTATGTTTATGGAATATTATTACTTGTATCCTAATGATGATACAAGCATACCAGTTCCACAGGTCTGGAACTGAAGTCCTTCACAGCTGAAGGYAACTGCATCTTCACAACTTTACTGCTTCTGTTTTGCCATCTGTATAACTACGGTTTTGAAGTGCTCTGAATCCTTGAATAAAGCTAAAACGCACAGTTTCTACTGTAATGCCATCAATAGCTGATAAACTAGCTTCCCATATGGGACTTAACTGATGACAGGCCATCAGTTTGAGAACCAAGGTGGGTAAGCAACTTGTTAATGGAAAAAACATACAACTGATCTTGCAAAGGCCGATCACTGGGTGAAAGGGAGGTTACTGCTGTACTTTCTCAATGGTTGCCTTTGTATCAATTTTACTCTCATAAATGATGCTGAAGCAGAAAATAGTCGTATGCTAACGAAATTTCCTGGCAATGCAAAGTTACAAAGTTCAGCCAAAACTCTGTGTAGCAACAAACCACAGAGGAATGAACAGGGTGGCAGAGAAGACTAGAGAGAAGTCTTCAAGGATCTGACTGTATTTCAGAAGGGCAGAAATAAAAATACTAAGAAACAATACATATTCCTATATCCCATAGCACCATTTCAGACACTATTAAATAGGTTTTATGCACAGTTCCTAGCAGTTATAGTCCCTCCTCAATTGCTTTTGTTTTTTTGGTAAAAGAGAGTTCATTTGCAGGAATTACATGCAAGCCAGTATTTGCAAGAGTCTCAGGAAACTGTATTTAAAAAGCCAATCTATTCTAGCAAATAAAAGATAATATTATCCTCAAGACAAGCAAACGAGTGGGTAACCTGGTGGGCAGAACACCCAACCGAACACTCACCTTTCAGTAAAGGCTCAAGCCTATCCTGATTTCTTTTATTCTCACATTAAAGACCCAATTTTATTTTTAAGGAGGTGTTACAAACAGTAAGACATCCTTTCTCCACACACCAGCAGCCCCATGGGAACTTCCTGCAGGCTATTAAATCTGATGCTAGTATAAAGTTAGGAGTACAAGACCACCTACTTCACACCAAAACTGATGGTTTCTAGACAATGGAATTCCAATCCCTTTTTAGCAGTGCCCTCTGGGTTTTCCATTTCATGACCTGATTTTATATTCACTAASAAAAGAGCCTGTACATTAGTCAGCACTTCTCCATTGCTCAAGAACACCCGAAGGTCACACTACATGATCGGGATATAAAAAACAATAATGTTTCCCAGATCTAAGACCTATTTGTTCAGAGGTCTTGTAAAGACTCAAGATATCTACATCTGCTTGGGATACTGCAGGGGGTAAAAGGCTACCAGAGAAAAGAATCCATTTTCTAAGAATCCTAGGATGAACTTACTGTGCAAAAGTGGAACAGGAAAAATACTACAATCTGTACCTAATTAATATCAATAAACACCATGAATCTTCACTGAAAGTAGGCAGAAAATAAATGTTCAATTCCAGGTAATTTTCACTATTTTTGCTTTTTTTTTAAAGAAAAGGTGGCAGAGGAAGAATGGCAGGGTGGGATGTTGCACTATATTTTAGGCCTCTGAATGAACTGTCATCAAAAATAGAATCAATCCCATAAAAAAAMCCTTCATATGAAGCTTTCCATTGTGGGACACTCCCCTGAATGACTCCCTATCTGGAGACTGGAGAGAATGAGACACAGGCAGTGGCAACAACAAGAAAGAAATACTGTATGAGCAAAATCACGTCTCAGTTCTCTAACTGAATTTATTTAATCCTTACAGTGAGTTTTAGGCTTAGTTGAGCAATTAGGAATTTCAATACAAGGTTTGACAGTGCCTTAAACTACTGTGTAATAACCTCTGGCAATTCATTTTACCCTCCCTATGACGTCTATCTCCAATACAGGTATTCATTCATGTTCTAGCAGAAAAGTGTGTCTGCCAGGCATTTTTAGCTCCTTGAAGAGACGGCGCTAGAGACGTGAGAAGCATGCCTAGTCACATCTCAGTGACCTGAAAACAGAATGGAAAAATTCTCTCCTGAAAAATCTCTCTTGTGCAAGTAAGGGTAAAAGAGCAATATACAAATGAAAGGGATCCTCCCCAGCAGCGCTTTCAACCTTCCAGAAGCCACTTACATGGTTATTTCTGAAGAGGTCCTGCAGTGAGAAAAACTGTGTGACTTTTGCCCAGAAAAAGCTCAGCCACATTTCTCAGGACAAAATGAGCTTTTGTTCAAACGGAGTCCAGTAACCCAAAGTTTTTGGAGTCAGATGAAACGAATCTAACAAGTCAACCAATTCTACAGCAGYCTGTGCTCATGTACCAATACAAACATTTCCAGAGAATATAGTGGGAGTTTCCCCAGGGTAAAAGGGAAGCAGGGATTAAAGTACTAATGAATAGCGCCTCTATGAATCCTGCCTCTGCTGCAGTCTCACTTGGCTTCCACAACGGATGTTTTCTTTCGAACCAAGTGAAAAATTGAAGAAACAGAGCACAGGTTATAAAGTTAAGCTGCACATTGCCAAAAGTCCATTACTGAGACAATAGGTCCATGAACCATGTCTACATTTAGCACATCCTTCACTAAGCTTTGCACTTCCACTAATTAAAGTATAGAACAATGAAAAAGGTATACATGTATACCTGACCTTCCATAGTTTCTCTCTCCATAGCCTTCCCTTTTCCTGGGCACACATTTCTACACCAAAATAAAGATTTGCATATATCCAACAAAATTTTCCCCRTCTTCCCTCATGAGCAAAGCATCCATTTCTACAAATGAGGTCTCAGACATGCAATGAAGCCTCTTTAATACATGAAACCTCTGGAAGCCTCAGACATGCAAATACATTTCCCCCTTCTTCCTCCTCACACTTTCCTACTCTTTCATCTCTGATAAGCGAACACAATTTAACTGGTAAGGCTTTGCCCTCCTTAAAAAAAAGCAACAGCCTTAGCCCATTCACCTTCCAAAAGACAAACAAAAAACCCACCCAAGAATCCTGCTCCAATTATGTGGCAATTGGTGTTTTTTGGATTGCAGAACTGTGTACTTCTATACTTTTACACCACTTGGCCTTCAGTCTTGGCAAGTCAAAATGGGCTGATGGCCAAAAGACTAGTGACTGAAGCCACACAGTAAGAGAACCTGTAGGTAGGCACACCGTGCTTAATACATGCACTTGCACTACTCAGTTAAACTGATTTCAGAAAATTATACCCAGATGATTCAAGTTAAGTTGTTTTCCACAGCAAGTACTAAGCTACAGCAACATCAAGCCAGGGTCATACAGGATGGATTTAAAACACTATCTTAACACAAAGCAAGATGTTAACTGCAACATCTAATGGCTATTTCCAGATGTCCCTTGAAAGACAAGTAGATTTAAAAAACTCATGTCCTTGCAGTCACCTGCAAAATTAATAGATCCCAAAAGCCTTTGGGGACATCTGAGGGTTAAATGTGTCATGAGTATGCCTGAAGGATGCTGAGCTGAAAAAATAAAGTTCCCTTTGTTCAACATTTTTATACGCACACTTCTTCAATCACTTTCCAACAATTATCTCCTAAACACTAATTCTTCTCTGAAATTCAGAGTAGTCTGTCGTTCTAAAAATACAGCATGAGCTGCAGAGAGGAGGAACACTTTAAGATAAGCTTTGTGTTCAAAAGTACACTGAGAAGAGCTCCAGCATTTTCAATTCTCCACCTCTATCAGATATTTCACAGCTCCATTCTTCCTCTTAATTCCCACTCCAAGCAGCCAGTTTTCATTTTTAATACCTCCCATCCACAGAATGCGTCTAAMCCAGTCGAGACACACGTTTGCCTCTCAGCTTTGTCCTCCCAAAGGAGCCAGCTTCTTCAAGAACCAGCATGACACTCCTGTTGCTATAGGAACACCCGAGCTGTAATCACCAAGGTCTTAGCATAATTCACATATCAGGCTTACTAGCTGCAGAGCTTCCATTTTCAGATTCACCATGGAGCAGTGACTTAAGATAAATACTAACCTATCAKTTAAAAATGTACGTAAATAAGAAACAGGTTATATGAATTTGTGTGCACAGAAACACCTCCTGCATAAAAATTCCTGTGGAACATTTGGCTTGTGATATAAATTCGTAAGGAAGCTTTAATTTCATTAGTTCAGTCTGAAGAAACCTAATGAGCCCAAGCTGCTTTAATTCTTGCTGCAATGCAGGGAAGAGGACTAACATGTAATACCTCAAACCAGCTCATGATCACATCTAACCTCTCCCAACACAGTGGTTCAACAGAGATGTCTCTGTGTTTCTCAGATAATCATGAAGTCATAAATGAAAAAAAATAAGCAAACAAAAAAGTAATTATAAAAAAGGGAACAGCAAAACTCAAACTTAGCCTCTTAGCCAAGTACTTAAACCTACAGATTTAAAATTGCTGTTCAGGCTTTCCTGGGYTACTGAGATTTCACCTTTGTTAGTATGTCACCTTTCAAAAGATAAAGTATTTCTGACGCATCAGGTGAGCCACAGATGTCATGAGTGCATCATTTCTGCCCAGATAGATTATAAGAAAAAAAAAAAAAGAAAACACATTCTGATCATTCAAGATCCCTTAATAACTGTTGCTTTAGTATATGTTCTAACTATGAATGTATATACATCTACTAGACATTCTCTATTTCTTCAAAGCAAAAATTCCAACCAAYGGGGAGCCAGACTACAGTATTCTCAGGTAATATAGAATAATTTGGAGGTCTAGATTGCATCTAGCACCTAGCATCTAGATTGCTAGGACCAAGAATAAATTGGTCTTTATAAATTCATTCCCTCTACTGAAAAGGAATGGGAGTATTTATGAATTCTCTCTTGTGCATGTCTGCTCAAGTTAGATGATTCTAAAGAAGTCTGAAGTTAAGAGCAGTCTGTCTTACTATTGGAAAAAAAAAAATTTTTTGTAATCCACTAACTTTAAGTCTTTGTAAATGACTCCTTTTAGTTGTTCTAAAGGCAAGCTGTATAATCACAAAAAAAAAAGAAAGACACACCAGAAAAAAGGAAAGAAAATCCCTGTGAGCAACCTTGTAGAACAAAAAAAAATTAAGTACCTTAACGTGCAGACTTGGGAGTTTTTCAGCGCAGCGTAATGCCATCTAGTGGAGATGGAATCTCCCTTGAGATGGCCAGTCTGGCACCTGATGAAYTCGTATATTGGTAATCAACCTCTACTGCTTCACCAACACTAAATAYAGTGAAGGAGATTGATAGCTGGTGGTCATTGCTGCCAGATGATCCCCTAGGCKCAACTTCTACCATCAAAYAGTATCACAGAAGAAAACAAGCAAAGAGCAACATGATCATAATTTAACTTACAAATCTGAAGAAATCTTCCAAGAAGGAAAGTCCTGAACAAATTACAGTGGCTCTTGCCTTTAAAGCACGCTACAGTTTCATCCTTCTCCAGAAGAAATTATATTTGGCTAGGTTTCTGCATTTTAATTTGTTCTTCATACTACACACAACTTGATTGGGTAAGTTAGCATATTTTAATATGAAAGTGACCAACATCCTTTTTTTTTTTTAAGATATTTGAATATTATCTTTCTTTGTTCATTTTCCCATAGCAAGAAAAAACTACTAGCTAGGTTACCAATTTAATTATAATTTGCAAAGGCTGAAGATGGACATCAAAGCTGAATCTCCCATTTAACGATTATCACAATTACAGACATGTCAGTATCAACAGGGAGGACTTAATTCCTTACAGAACAGCCACAAGAACCTTCCAGAACTTTAAGAAAATGATTCCTGAGAAACCAGTTTTTATTTGTCCAAACATGGGACAAGAACATAAATTTTTGAACAKCATATGAAGGTCATATTTTTCCTGTGTTGTATGATCAGTAAGTTTAGGAACAGACCAGATAACTGTTGGCCTCTCTTTGATTATGGAAAAATTATGTAAGATTTTTTTTTTTAGTTGCACCTTTTTGGTCTTAATCTTCCAGAAGAMCATCCTCTGGGGAGTTCTTATTTCTAAATCTCACTTTTATAGATTCTAGTCTTGTATTTTCATTATTTGTTGTCTGCCAAAATGCAGATAATTCAGCAYGCATTCTTATTTTTAGAAATGCAACCAATTTAGAGATAACTATTTAAGACAGCACCACAGCTGTCTGATAACTAAAGCAGTCTTTCTTGCTTCAATATATTGTCCTCCAGTTCATAAGAGAAAMAGGCATACTTTTATTTAGATCAGCAGACAAGTTTAAGAATTCTGAGCCAAAAATACACAAACATATCTATCACCATCAATCCCTTCTAGCTACGTGAAGAATGAGCACACAAGCTCAAAACTGAAGAGCRAGTTTGTGCAAGCTGTTTCTAAGGGTTTTCTAAATGTCTTAGACCTATATTAAATTTCTGCTCACGCCAGTTCTTTCTAGCATTTAAAATTAAAATTTCCTTCAAACCCAAATCCTAAAGTATGAATGTGATCTGGCATAGGAAAAAAAACAATTGCAAAGAATAATTTACGTTTAGAACAGACTTATAAATCCAGAACAGTACCATACAACTGTTTTCCAAGACTTCTGGTGAAGAATTCACTAAAGCAACACATCATCTCCTTAACAGGTATATTAAAAATAAATAAATCATAGAGTACCTGATTAAACAAATTGGCACAATAAATACTTCATAATTTATCAAAACAAGTATGGAATTTTTACTGCACTGTACCATATCTCAAAGCTCATTATAGAAAGATTGTATTATCTTAGTATAAGAAACTTATGCTGCTGAATTACTATGTAAAACATATTAAGCTATTTGACTGTGAAATTCCAAGTAGCTATCCCAATTCCATTCCTAAGCATAGTTTTCCAGTTTAAGAATTAAATATCAAAAATTCAAAAAGTTATCTGATGCAGAAGATCTGTTTTCTGTACTCAGTACCTGCACTCAGTGAGAAACTGTATTGTATGAAATTCTGAATTGCAGGAATCTAAGCAGGCCTGTATTTATCTACACCTGTAGCAAAAATTAGTTTACAATTTATCCACATTTAATGCATTGAATTCAGTAGGAAGCTATGTAAATGCATTCAGCTCACAAGATTCAGCTGTCAGTGTTTTGCACTATCAAGCAGAATAGGATGTTTAACACAATGCTGTTCAACCTAAGGAATGCTTGGTATACACAAGACAGCCTTTAGCCATTAACATAAAAATACCTGTTGAACAGTACACGGTAGCTCTCCTCTACATATTGCAGAAGGAAATTAATTGCACATGCCAAAAACTTCAGGTCAGTTTTAAAAGGTAGCATATTATTACATGAATATAGATGCCTATATCTGGTGTTTACTGAGACTTCTCAAAGGTTAAATAAACGAGGGCAAATATAACTGTGTATATATACACGAAGAGAGAGAGGCTTCTTCCAACAACCACAATCATTCCTTTCCCTCTGTGCCCAGTACTCACCCTGATCAATTGAGTGTTGAGGAAGCTGGCTAAGTTGGCTATTCACTACACCCGCATATGTGCGCAAGAACTCCTCTTCACTTGCTGTCAGCTGGAAATGCACAGAGAATCAGTCAACAAAAAAGAAAATGAGGACTGAAAATAACTTCTGACTTCCTAATAATAAATGTTATAGTTACCTCTGTTTCTATTCTTTAACASTTTAAGCTAATCATTGTTTACCTCAATTATGCATCAGCTCACTACTAGTGTAATGCATTTATGAAGAGATTTAAAGTCACCATAAAACATTTATTTAATAGGTTTGKTAAAATGAACAACTCTGCTATACACAGAAAAATTATCAGATGTCCAGATTTAGCTTTAGGCATCACAAGATTTATACATTTGACTTTTGCTTAAACATTATTCGAGCACAGATAACAGCTAATTCAATGATGGCTAAAACAGTTCAGCAATAAAACCAGACCATCACCCGCCCACCTCAGCAACCACCATCTCAATTACTACATCATCATATCCAGAAAGACACAAAATAAGGATTATGACAGCGCATCTTACATTTGATCCCATCTTCCTCAGCATGAGAAGGACTCTCACTTTCTGCTGAATATACATCTCCTCCGGACTCTTTCCGGGGACACCCTCACGGTTCATTCCCCTCCTGCCAGCTCCCAGACTTCCTGAAACATGATAAGATTAGAAAAACAAAAACCAAAGAGTTAACAGGGTGAAACATGAGCAGTAGGAGAGTTCAATTTCTACCTCTTTTCACCAAGGGGCAGACTATGTAATAGCCTGGGAGAATCTGTAATCACATGTTTGTTCAGAAAAAAATCCTTTAAAAGAAATCCARACAGCTAAACTGGGCCTTGTGCATCTAACTCAAATATTCACAGACTGATGTTCACATCACTACTAGCTCATTATCTGTTGTCACATTACTGCATGGGTAGAAAAGAGAATTCTAACAACTAGATGAAAGAACTACCCTGACAGAAGAGCTTGTGTTTTGATTTTTTTTTATAGTCACAGTCAATAAGATGCAACATACAGAGTCATCCAGATAAGTTATGCATATTCTGAGAAAGATGAAGTAAAAAAAAAATTCTAGATCCCAAATAAGCCTGGAAGATTAGAAACACATCTGATTCTTACTATTGTAACACGGCATACATTTTTTGATAAAATACAGTTACTTGAGGGAAAAAAGGTCCTGCATTAATATCAAAGAAATCAATTTGGAGGAAAAAAAGCACAGGCAACACTACAGGACTGTCCTATATAACTCCATCTCATTTCTTCATCTGCCTATGCCTTTCTAGTATACATTACATTTATGCCTCAAGCACTACATTTTTCCCCTCTCTATAGAGAGGTCTCAGCTCTCAAAAAAAAATTTGAAAACAATTTTTTTCCCCCCTCATTTTTTTTAATCGGTTGGAAAATTCCAGCAAGTAATGTGCATTATACTACAGTGTTGATTGCCAGGTTACAGCAATTTCTGCTGTTCTAGCATTTCCAAATTGCAGCCTGTCAGTCTCCAGGAAACTCGGACTTGGAAACTAGCAGCAGCAGAGTTTAGTAACATCATGTTTAGTCAACAGGCCTGTCTGACTGGAAAGTTCAAGCTATGAAAGAACTCATTTACTGCTGCAGCAATAGAAGTCAATTACAATTTCTAGATTAGGAAATCAGAGAAAAAAATTGCAACATTTTTTAGGGGTAATCACAGCATTTGGTTGTATAAATCACAACAATAAAGCAGAAATGCATGACATATTTGGAAACATAAGGATATATTGACTGGTTTGGCAGAATTACAGCACATAATGCCACAAATAAGCAATCTATCCCTGAAGTAGTTGGTTTCTAAAACCAATTCTAGCAGTACATCACATTCTTCTTGTCTTTGGCTCAAATCTGGATTTTGAATTCTGTAATATAAATTGATTTAGTGTATACTGATGTGTATACTGATATGTAACTCAAACAACTAGGTTAGCTTTCAGAATAATTTGTTTAGACAAATGACTGCACCTCTCTCCTTCCAAATACCCCAAAAATCCATTAAGAAATATGATTAGTATGGGAACAAAGACTAATGGGTCAACTGATTTAGAGATGGAGACCAAATGCTTTCAAGTAATTTAATATAGGGCAACAGCCATTTAAGGGTGCATCACTTGACAGGCTGTTCACATCATATAAATAAGCCACAGGAAAATAAATCAAGTTTACAGAAGAAAACAACTAAAATAGTGAAGAAAACTCCTATTCTAGGTCCTTGCATCAGTATGTCAGATTTTGCTCAGAGATGAGAGAATTTTCTGAAACTGGAGATTATTTACCGAGAGTCAAAATAATCTCATTGCTGCAACCAGTAATTTAAACCATATTACCTATGGTTTAAAAATAAGATGTATACCAATAGGTGGCAGTACCTACAAACACCAAGAAAATGCCCCACGAACAAAAGCAAATCTATGAGTACAACACATCTTTACCCATGAAGAACAAGAAAATCTTATCCATGTATCACTGTATTGCTTTATCAAGCTATGTATAATCAAATATCACTTAGTAGGATATTTCTAACTTTGACACCCTTTCTGGGAGGTGTGTGTAGATAAAAATACAAAGATACATGTRTATACATATACCCGTCCACACTTAATTCATATATATGCACATATGTGAGGAAAGTCCCCCTTTCTCTCTCTCCCCAAACCAGGTTTTTAAAAGCCAAGCCATTCTTTATCCACAACATTTGCACCCTATCCATACCAACGGCATTCCCAGGCACTTGAGAATGGAATGCATTCAAGCTTCACATTCTCTAAAAGGCTTTCAACATAAAACTCAGCTCTCTGGAAACACAAATAAAAGTAGTTCCATGTAATTTCTGCTAGAWAAAAAAAAATAATGCTTGACACACCAAAGAATTGAGAAAAAAAAAATCTTCTCAAACTAGGAGAAAACCAGGAAGAAAAGGAAAGTATGGCGACTTTGACCAAAATTATTGTTTTCAACTAGGCATATGTTAACTGATATAGCAATTATGAAGCTGGCGCTAGAACATTGGGTTAGAAAATCCTTTGCACATAACTTTTCAGACTAATCTCACTGTTCAGTCATCAACACCTATCAGTAATATAGGGCTTTTCAAGACTTGAGACTTGTTTCTCAACCTATTTTATGACTAATATTTGGTATCAGGGCTTGGTAAGAATTTCTAAGTCTCAGCACCCCTTTCATGAGCCTGTAAGGCAGCCGGTTCCAGCTCTCGAGTGAAGTGACTGTTCTTGCTGAGTGGCTGTTCTCCACCCCACGCAGATGTCATCACTAGCAGAGAAACAAGACAAGCGCCATGGAGAACTACTCAACTATTCCATGTACCAGATTTAGCAGAGAGGTTGTACCCAAGACACCCGCTAGCTTCACCTGCAGCTTTTCTACAGCAGCTCTTACTAACAAGTGCTGGAAAGGGCAGAGCTTTACCAGTRACTTGGAAGAATCATTCCACGTCTCCGAAAGAGAGGAAATACTTGTTAAAAAAGGCTTATTTAAACCATACATCTCTCCTTCACTAATCAGTTCCCCCTAGTTCTGCCCTCTAAATATGCAATCCGAAGAAAGATCATCTGCAGCAGTGACAACAAGGCCACTTACAATAACTGGTTTTTTCTCATTTCTATAGGTCCACCACTATCCCTGTACACTCAACACAACTGTGAGAACTCATTCCCAAAAAGAGGAAAGAAAAAAAAAAAAAAAAACACACACAAGCACTAACCACTTTGGAGATACATTTACATCCTAAGAGCAAGAGCATATTTACAGTTACCATCAAAATTCCTAATCCTCCCCAAAATGGCACATAACAGTAATCTATTCATTTGAGTGTTATTATGTTAAATTTACCACCAAACACAAATCACTGCACTTTAAAAGCTGCGGTCTCAGTCTCAAAGAATTAAATCCTTCACCGAACTGCACAAGCTTGCCCTGCTGCATGCAACRCATTCTGCACAATGGACATAATCGGGGCACCTAATTTTCCCTTGTTTGGCACGCATATAGAATGAAACTTTTTTCTCATTTATTTTTAATATGATCCACAAGATAAAACAACAAATGAGAAAGATCTGTACGTTGCAGCCAGGGCTGCCAGTATAGCTTTGCCAAAACAGCAAATCTGGGTTTGAAAATGTTGGAAAAGCCTTTCCCAAGCAGTAAACGTGGTTGGTCAGTCAGCAGCTGGAAGAGCTGTCCTGTTCTCCAGCACTTCATTCCTCTTCTGCCTGGAGCAGGGCAGGGTGAAGATCACAGGAATGCTCCCAGCTTTGCAAGGAGCAACATGCGCCCTGGGCAGAGCCAAGCACGCCCGACATCCCTGTTCTCCGCCTGCGTACCATGCCAATCTGGCAGGATGAAGAGCAGGAGTCCTGCCTCCACTGAGAAAGGCAGGGCAAACATCACCTTCCTCATGCAAAATAAAACAGACTGAAGCTCCATCTTCTAGCAAGGCGGTAACTTTGGGATGAGAGTAAACTGGGCATGATTTGGAAAAAAATTACATAGGTATGCCTGGGGGGAAAAAAAAAGTTAAGTACTTCACATGCAGCATGCCAAGGGAGACTGGGACTAGGCAATTCTGATTTCTAGTGTTAAAGGTGTTTCCTCACCTCTGCATGCTAAGCYATCTGTCCCAAAAAGTTCAGCATTAAAAGATAAAGACCAAAAAATACCCAAAACAAACAAATAAACAAAGCCATCACCACCAGCCAAACAAACCAACTTTGCAGAAGTGAGCTAAGTACCTGTTTTGGGTTACTTTTCAGTTACYGACCCTGTACACAAGATTACAATCTATTATATTTTATTCTTGGTTATAGAATATAATAAAAAAATCATCTTTGCATTTACCTAGTTCCTAAGTAGATTTAGAGCGTTTGCTAYCCTGTTTTCCAAAAAAATCTGGACRTAGACTTAGTTCAACACCTTGTTTTCCAAACACATGGCAACAGCTCCTCAGGAAAGTTGARCTCACTAAGATGATTCTGTTTTGACTGAATGCTTCCAGTAGAGGACTCCAGCGTAGAACAACTAAAAATTAGAGATTCCTAACTGTATTTCCCTTACTTCCACCTACACTCTCACTCTTGCAAATTCAAAACCTGTACGGGTTCTCTCTGCTGGACAATGCTGCCTGTCCAAGGCTTCCTAATAAGGAGCTTAAGACTATGCCACCACCACCCCRGCCTCTTAAATTAAAAGATACACTCTGCTAGGAAAAAAGAAAATAAAAAAATGATACATTTATAAATTGTGCATAAGKCAAACTATTTAAGTTCTCCATTTCACTTTAAAGACACGCTTATTTAATGCAACAAAACCCAATGCAAGTCTATGTTCCTTCCGATTACGCATCTCCATTAACACTTTAGTTTGCTGTAATGCTGAAATTTAGAACACCCACATTTTACTGGTATAGGGAAAGAAATCAAGTGAAACTGAACACTTTGCTCAGCCTAAATTGAGCAAAAGAAAGGCAATAAATTTACAGTATAAGTAAACGAGTAATAATTTACAGATTCAGTCTTAATAATTTAGGGTACTTACAGGAGACATACGGTGAGTTCTTTAAAATGTAGGTTAAAGCTGACTATGCCTTTAATATACTGTATCATTTCCAGATACACAAAGAGAAATCCAATAGGAGTTAGTTCAGATACAAAATATATTTTTCCTGAATCTGGTTAGTTCTGTTCAAGGCAGCTAAAATCCTCAGTTAAAGAGACAGGATTATAAAAGCTCAGAGAAGGAGTCCTGGTGAATAAAACCAACTGCAGCAGGTTTCATTTCTATGATACAAATTGAGTTAACAGCCAGCATGAAGGGGTCCTTTTAACTCTGTGATATCATTATCCAAGGTTAAGCTATTAGCCTCCACGGTTCTACTATTGAGTACTTCAATGGTTAAAAAATGGTCATACTGGGAAACTTATAAATGCAAGGGGGTGCTGAACCTTCAAGCCTTATTAATTYTCAATGACGTTTTACAGAGAACAGCTTGAGCCTTAAAAGCCTTCCAAGCTGGAGCCTAAAACCTGAAGTCAGGAACAAGAGAGCAAAATCCTGCTACAAATTTTCCTCTAATTCAGTCTGACTCATGACCTTCAGCCACGGGCAGCTGGAGGCTGTGTTATTTCCCATCTCCAGAGGGATATAACAATGAAGAATCCATAACAGCTACCTATTTAYAGGTAAACAGCAAGAGCTGAAATATTTAACGCATGTTTTCTGCCCTATTTTCTAAAGCTAGTGTTATCTTCTAGTTAATTTTATAATCTGGATCCCAGTATAAGATTTYTGTCAATCTGCAAACAGGTCTCCAACAGAAGGTTCACATCCCCACACTGGTAGATTTAGATTTCAGACAAGACAATACAGTTCTTCCATCCTACCTCCTACAGGAAAAGGAGGAACAGTCCCAACCAATTGTCCTTTAGGCATGAAAATTTATAAAAACAAGCCTATTCATTTTACAAAACAGTATTACTTTTCAGAGCTTTCAGAGCTTTTCAGAGCTTCAAAAGTAATAAACACATTGAAACACATTTCAAAAAGCTCTCCAGTTTAAGAAACAGTTCTAACATCAGTGTTCAAGCTAACCATAAGAAATAAATGAATAAACAAATAATCCTCTACCTTCATAATCACCTTTTKTTTTAATTAACCCTTTCCTCCTGATCTTCAGGCACACACAAACATATTTTTTGTCATATCACAGCAGTAACCTATCAAACAAAGCATCCCTCACACCCCATGCAGCTAAAAGGAGACAGCACAGCACATGTTTTTAGAGCTTTCAAGTTGGCTGTCACGAGCTGCCTGAAATTAAACATAACAGAAGCAAACCCTTAACTTTTAACAGAGGTATTCTAACTTGAGAGTCCTTAAAGAGTGACAAAAGCTTAGCTACAACAGTTAACAGACAATTTCATCCCAAGTCAACTAAAAGCGGCCAAAGCAAAGTTGTAATACTTCACTTCAGTCAAAGCGATCTTCAACAGCTGAAATGAGGAGTGCTGCTCTTGTCCTAACATCCAGCACCTTTCACAGAGGACCTCATCTCTTATTTATAASAAAGCTATAATTCCCCTTAAACAGTAAATTAGGCTTTAATGACAGATAGYCAATGCCCTTAACTACCAGGTATCMCACACAAAACAATTACAGCTGCTAAAAAAAAAAAAGTTACACATTCACAATCAAAACAATGCTGTACAGCAGCTTTTTACGCATCTCTTTGTAAATATTCTAGCTTTTCAGAAACGGACAGACAACTTRTCAGCATATAAACATAAATAAAGAACAACTTAGTATGGATTTTCTTGCTCTCAAGAAATTAGCTTTGCTTTCTTACATTGATTTTAAGTGGAAACTATGAACTATTGAAAAAATGCACCGTAAGCAATAAATAACTATAAATTTTATCAATACAAAATTAAATGTATCCATTTTACATGAYAGGCATGCTATTGCATATATAGCTGTACCTAGGAAGTATCATATTTTTAGCTATTAATCACAGGCAACAACAACAACAGTCCCATTCAGCACTTTTGCATTCATTTCAGAAGCTGACTCAAGGGCAACATGCACACGCATTARGAAGATCCAGACCAACAACTGTGGTCTAATCATCTCCTTGTGGACTCAGTGGACCTTATGAGCAAAGTCACGCTTTCAGAGCGGCTCTGCAGAAGTGGTAATGCTGGACTCGCAGTGCTTACCTACGAGGACTTACAGGTTCCTTAGCATTAAGGCTGTGTTTTCCTGACAACTTCCATTGTTAATGACAGAAGCCAAACTCAGTAGGCTACAAAAATAAAAAACTTCATTCATGAGATGACAACAAACTGCATTCAAGAGTATAAACTCTGACAAAGAATAAAGTCACTGCAGAATCAAGGAATTAGTTCAGTCTTCATAATGAACTAAAAACAAGACCACTACATCCCTGTGAAAAAGAACAGTGTCAGAACTGATGCAGGTATGTCCAAATGCCCTACGTGCAAGTTATTTACAGTTTTCCTCAGTAATTCTCAACTGGCTTGAAATGCAACAGGAACCAGCAATTCACATGAACAATCATGCTTTCAGAATTAGCAGCCAGCAATAAAGAAGAAACAGCTCACTATTTGGTATGTTTCCAATCATATAATTTCAAGAATACTAGGTTTGTATTCTCATTTTCAAAACTCAGTTGCTCTATTAACCTCTGGCTAGTGCAAAACGTGACATTTCAGTCAATGTTACAAAAAAACAAGTGGCACTATTAATGAATCACAAACCCTTACAGAACAGTTTAGAAACAGAATCAGCAAAACTCCAGGCAGGATCTGTAAGTGTTTAAAATAACAATAACATTTAATTTCCATTTACAAGCCTGCAATAACAACCACAAAAAAAATTGAAGTACCATATTTGGAGTCAAACTGCCTGTGGTCTAGTGACCAGCTTCTCTTCTCAGCAGCTTAAGCCACTGCATTGTTATATTTAACCAGAAATGGCAGCCATCACAAGCAATGCCCACTGGAAGGATTTCTCTCCTCTATTCCACTTGCTGAAGAACTATTTTATTTATAGGAAGTTTTTCTGGTATGCAACATAGCCCCTTTCTACAGATGCCTCACATATTAGACATAGCTTTCAACTTAAAATGTGACCTGTGCTGCCCTGTAATTTATACTGACACTTGGACACCATTAACCCTCAATCATATATGCTTTGCATTGAAAAAGCCTACAGGCCCTTTACAGTAGAAAGATTAAGGTTAACTTTTTTTGAAAGCCATTAAGATGTTAGCTATTATTAGGTTGGTGACTATTTAGCACTATTATTTTGCAAGGCTGTATCAAAGTAATGTGAGTTACCACAGACAGTTTGCAGTCAGTATTTGTGACTAGTAAAAAYATTGGACAAACATAATAAATTCTGTTTTGGCCTCATGTATCAGCAAAATTGGCTTGAAAATACTGACAGTCAGAGGACTCCTTATGGCACATACTCATCTCAACTCTTTACAGCAAAAGAAAAAAAACTTCACTGCCTTTCACATGAACGCTCTGCATACCCATGTGAATTACAGTTTAAAAGAATCAAAAATCTAAGGAGTCCTTTCAGTTTCAAATCAAYGTATAGTTTGGGATTTTTTTAAGTCCTGCAAAGAAGTAGGTTATGAATAGGTCATATCAACAATAAGATTCATAAATGTAAGCCAAATTCCTAAGTACCTATCATTTTTACTATCAGCATACTACCATCTGTATTTTTTGGTTAGGCATGATTACAGGGAAGGAAATTTTGTGTTCAGGAGGCTTCCTATTTCTCAGGAACAGAGATTCAACTTCCTTCCTCCGTAGACACAATCCACTAGGTAAAGTTAGTTATATTAGTCCTAAACTGTGAAATAATCCTGTATGAGCTCATTAATTTGACACCAGAAACCTCCCTTTAACACTAGTGTACTAATACACAGCTCAGAGAGAAATAAACTGCTGACTACAGGTTTAAGGGTTACAATAAGTCACATCAGTGCTAAATTTATTTCATTCACAACACAATAATTAAGACTGAAAAAAAAAAAAAAAATCACAGACCTAGAAGACACATGTTGAAGACAACCATACTGAGCTGCATGGAGAGCTGTACACCAATTGCCTGGTAAGTTTGACCTTTATTATATTCAGTTTCCCAGCAAAAGAGCAGTTATGCCAAAGTTACAAACTACCAAAAAGTTACCAAAACTACCAAAAGTTACAACTACCAAAAAAAAGTTAAAAAGTATATATTAAAATTGAAATTGACATATTGAAAATTAAAGGACATAGATGTGTCCCCATCCTCCTACTATTCACACACACGTACTTTCATTTAAAGTTTAAACATCTTACATAAGATACAGTGAAGAATAGGAATCATGGCAGGAGACATGAGAAAACTGTCAAAAAAGTTGCGCGCCAATTATAAAAAGAATTATTTTGCAGAGTCCTACTGTAGATGCTGATTAAATCTTCAGTTAAGCAAGTCTCTCATGAATTCCACACAAACCAGTGAGTATTACTTGGCATCTACAGACATTCTCAAAAGTACAAACAGCTAAGCACATGTGAATGATCCTATTTTTCTTGGTTTGGCATCAACCCTTARTTAAATTTTAAGAGTGTTATTGCTGACCATTTCAGCATAAACATTTAGCTGTGTTTATCTCAGAGTCTGATATGGTCTCTCCTGCCCAACTAAGAAAACCTCCAGGGCACAATGAAATTATAAGTATTCCATAGCAGATCCAGCACATGCAAAGTTGGGAGACACCAGAGATGACTATAGTTGTTCTATCCTCCCAATAAAAAAAAAAAAATTTGTAGTTTAGCTGAAACTGTTGCAGTGTTTGCACTATAGCATTACCGAAACACTGCTGCAGAAATTTAGGTCACATTTCCTTTAGGCTTACAAGGGTGTGTGTGTATGCATATTGATCTAAAGCTCAATGAAATTAATTAAAAGCTCCTCACTGACTGCCGCATGTTGAATTAAGACCTAGATGAGTTCAGAGGCAAGACAATTACACTTTAATTAAACATCACATCATTCTTGTGAAGCAGTCAGCTCATTTTATAGAAGGATAAACTGAGTCAGAAAGTTTCAGAGCTTGCTCATGGTCATAAACTTAAGCAGCACTTAAGCAGCTCCYGTATTTGTTAGTTATGTTCTACCATATGCAGGAAATAGACTTCCTAAAGATTAGAAAAATCCTTGGTCCACACATTTTCAGGAACTAAAAGAAAAATTCTGAGGTAAGTGCAATATTTGCAAAAAATTATCAGCAGCTACTTTAGACACAGGAGTTTAACTATGGAAGCAGCTGAGTTTCAGTCTTTTTCTTTTTCCCATAACAGTTTATCCCCAGATAAGATTTTTTAGGATACTAAAAGAAGAAATCAAAAAGTTACATTCATGCTTATGATTGTTTTAATAAAACTGGCTTTGCAGATTTGATAAATCTTTCATCTTTGTAAAGCTCTGAGAACACTTCTAGAAAAGTAGAAAGTACAATTAAACTCCTTAAATTTAAATAGACATTTAAACAATATATAAGCAATGCAATGTCTTGCCAAATGAGCAGCAGCTAAGAGAAATTTGGAACAGGATTACAACCTAAAAGTTTGCCAATTAAGAACTTAGACCTAATGCCAGGTCTAAGCACTTCTACATTATATCCAGAATGGTGCTAATGTAGTTTACAGCAGTTGCTATTTTCATTGTTGTACTTCAGCAGGAAATTCAGCCCGATGACAGCTTGCAATAAAAGGAAATACAGTTAAGCATCCACATGCATGGAAATATTCCTGAAGATACCTTATCTTTCCTCTTTGGAACAACACCTACAGGAAGTTTTCCCGAGCACATTCAACAGCAGCCTCCAAAAGCCACTTGCTTTCCCATACGCTCAACTTTGGGGCATTTCTGACACCTAAACCTGGGTCAAACAGTAAAGATACAAACTTGTAGTTAACAACCAACTTAAGAATTGAAATATTTATTGAAAGGCATATACATATTCCAGATAGGTAATACATTCTGGAAAGGAAACAGCAGTGAACAGGATTAAACTACTACAAAGAGAACAATTTCACACAAGTTGTTTCCTAGGCAAAACACTACCCATTAGCATCAGTTWCACCTACTCAGTTACATGCAATGTCCACTCAGTTTGCTTGTATACAGCTATAAAATTGTTTTGATTTTTTAGATAGATGTATATCCTAGTCCAGGTCTGCAAAAAATCACAAAGTGTTTTGTTTCAGTTCACTTGTTTTTGATGAGAAAACACCACAAATTGGTTGAGAATCCCTTCTTCGCTTGTAAATTTACTGTGCTATGAGATAAAGTAGGGAAAGTTGCTAGAATAAAGCAAAAATTTATACAAGTATCCCCCAAACTGGATCTGAGAACTTGCTTTTTGTGTGCTTCTTATACTTAATACTACGTCATCATGAATTTAGTGGCATGCACCAATTTTTTACAGCTTTTTCCAAGACAACAGGCAGAAGCATCAAATTCTCCTCAATTTAAGGTCCTTAGGAGGGCATTTTCTCTTTGGAGGGACAAAGAAATAATCACCTTCCTCATACACCTGCACTGCTTGCAAAACAAGCAGCTAGAGCTCCTGTATGCAACAGCAAATAGGCATTCAGCTTTATTACACATGGATTTATTACACTGATTCCTGTCAKACAATTTTTCTGATAAAGACTTCAGTGTCTTCCCAGTTGGGCACCAAAGAATACTGAAAACATTCGTGTGTCCTACACAAGTTTTTAAAACTTTGTAACAGTGTTTAAAATGAACTACTGCTTTGAAGCAATCACGGGCAAGCCATAAAGCTTCAGCCAACAGTCAAACAATTCCAAGTTAGCTTGTTCAAAACCATGTTTGCTGTTTCACTTAATCTTGCAGGTTCCTTGTAGAACTGCACATCACTTGGACAGATTCAGAAATGGATTCGGAACGTGCACGCCAACCAAACAAGCACTCGAATAATTTGCCAGCAGTTCTAAATTGCTGAGGCAATTTAGCAAAGGCGGCTGCCAAACTCTAACGAGATGCTAGAGACATGGTGTAAGAAAAGACGCTTTTTCAGCTAATGGTSAAGTGGAGCCACTCAAGACTATCTGAATCACACCTGCCACCATTTTCCATCTGTATCTGCTTTCCAAGGCATACAGCAGGAAGCAAGCTTTGAGGCTGATAAAATAAGCCTGCACTTAAAAACAAAAAGGAGTAATACTGAGTTTTGGGCAGGCCCTTTCACCTCCAAGTCCCTTGCTTTTGAAATAACCCTTCTAAAGCATTTAGTCCAGCCTCTCCCTTCACCATTTACACATTTCTCTTTCAACAGGCCATTTCTCATCACATATGAGCCATAAACACATCAAAAGCAGGAGTTAACATTTTGACTGTATAAATTCACTAGCGAAAAAAGAAGTTACTTTTCCAAAACACTCAAAAGACTGAGCTAGCAGTATGTTGGAACAGTCACATCAGAAAACTAAGCCAACTACCCAACTTGCCTCCATTTTTCCCCTCTCCATTTTTTTATCATCACATCTGCRGCACGTCTTGCTCTACTCTACAGGACATCAAAGCTTAATTTTGTTGAATGTACCAAGATGAGGAACATTCAAATGAAGGCTGATGTACAAGGGAGCAAAACACTCTCCCTGGTGAGAGAGAAGGCAAATAGGAGCCAGCTTGCAGATGCATCCTGACGGAGCACATTTGGATGTGCAGCAGGATCGAGCAGCACCTCTSCCCGGCAGCACTGAGCGCTGGGGGTTTGGGAACAACGTCCCCAGCTCGATCCTTGCTGTCCCTGCCTCACGCACCCTCCAAGGGGAGGCGGCAGCACCTCGGCCGGCCGCAAGTTGGGAGAGCTGCCCCTGCGGCAGAGGAGCTCCCAGCGCAGGCAGCGCCTCGGCCAGCGACTCCCTCGCTGGAGCCCCGCGCTGAAAGGGCCGCGGGTCCCGCGCCGGGGGCCACCGGCCGGGACGCGGCACCTGCCGCGCAACGCCCCTCACCTGGCCCCGGCAGGG
>PTEX01000203.1:680472-690759 GCA_003342815.1 Eudromia elegans
CCTGGCGGCGCCGCTCTGGGCGGCCCAGGAGAGGCTACGGGGGCCGCGGCGCCTCCCCCGCCCCGGGGCTGCCCCCGGCCCGGCTGCAGCCTCCGCCCACCTCGGGGCGCGTCCCCGACACGGAGCGGCGGGCTCCGACACGGAGCGGCGCCCGGCGCCTCGGCGAGCCCCGCTCTCGGGCTACGCCACGCGGCCGCGCCGGCTCCTCCGGCAGGGCCGGGCTGGACAAACCCCCTCCACGTTAAAACGAAAGCACGGCTAGCGGTCAAACCCGTCACCCTGCGCACGCTAAAATTRAAGATATCGAAAGACTCAGCACTGATAGGTTCAAGCCACCTCAGCAAACACAGGAAATGCTCTTTTCTGAGAGCCTCCAGCCTGGAGGAATATCCCCCTTGGCCATTCTAATCATTCACAGAAGCGGCAGTGCCAGAGTCYAAAATCCCCCCTCATCTCTTGAGGAAGGAACCCTCCCCCTAGACACACTGATGCTGGGAGGCAGCGCCAAGGCAAAACAAGAAATTAAGAAAAAAATAGAAACCATAAAGTTTTCACCTCCACTCTGACACTAATCTGCATTTCAGCTTCCCACCTCGTTCAGCTGTAATACTGCTTACCTATAAAACACATTGGTGGGATCAGCRAGGCAAGTGGGAAATTCCTAAAGATAAAAAAGGCTTTGTGTCCTAAGTGATATTTAGTTAAATATATCCCTTTTCTGCTTGGCATTTAACTTAATTGCATAAAAATAGGCATGGCAATGAAATAGGAGGCACTTCCTTTAACAGCTTGTTACTTAATGACATCAAAGTGCAGCRCCACCGAAATTCATACCCCGCTGCCAGTTAATGAAGGTCTTAACATGAAAGCCCATCCAAAGAGCAAAACCAAGCTGCTGACAGGAACGGGAACAGTGCAAATATGCTGGGATCTGAGATCACTAGCACATACACAGAGCACAGCAGGCAGTAATGATTATTAATTATTTAAGAGAAGAACATAGGAGCTTCAGCATAAGCTCCAAAAATATGCAGAAGCATCACTCTGGGATCCTCCAGATTAATGTTAATTAGCACAGTACATGAGTCTGAGGGAAAGATCCAAAAGCATCTTATGGTAGCCTAAAATTAAGCCATCATTTGCATCTTTGCAATAGCATGGGCAGAACATCATTTACTTGCCTAGCTCTGCTGTTCTAATTTGGCTGGCTGACTGTACAAGAGCATATATCAATTGTACATAGCATAAATTTAGCACCCTGCACTTATTTAGAACAGCTTTTTTTTAGCAGGACATAGTATAAGGCCTTCTTCACACTTGGAGAATTCTACATTTATTTTCTTAAAATGCTGAGTCCAGTTCGGCTTCTGTCCCCACCTTAGTTGGTTGCCATCAAGCTTACCGAGATTTAGATATCTTTTGCTACGAAACAAGGTGCTGTCTTACCCCTGCACTTCTGTCATCAAAGTACACGACGTACACTCAAGAGACATCTTTCCTCCGAGCTCTGCAACAGGTTCCATATGTTGTTCTGGTCTTAAGTAACTGCACAGGCCTTCACCAAATACGCAGAAGATGCAATTTCAMTGCACTTGCCCAAATTACGACCTCACCAATTGTCATTCTACTTGCCCTATACACAAAACAGGAATAGAAAAAGCTTAGCAGCAGCYTCCTTTTCAAATTACATTTACAGCTAAGGCATTTTGGATTAGAGTAATGCTTTCCAACTTTTCATAAAATCTGAGACGCCAAATCTGGCCTGGCTCGCAGAATCTTGCGATAATAACTGCAGTTGACCTCAGTGTTATCTTTGCCCATCCAGATCACATGAGAGCTTTCCAAAAGCAGAAGGAACATAACATTAAAGAGAGATTCAGTTAAGGAATAATAATAATAGGAATATGTAATAATGTAATAGGAATTTTGCAAGTGCCTGCAGTGCAGAAACCATGAAAAAATCCTGAAATATTTTCAAATCCATAAAAATACAAGTTTCTCTGGAGAACTGCAAGGAAGATTTCCATATTATTGCACAATAACTTACTGTGATGTGAGCRGTCTGAGAGATTTCATTTACATATTAATACTTCAAGCAGTTTGGGAAGTGGAAAAAGAGTTACTTAGCACCAGTAATGAGCAGAAAGGAAAAGAAGGCAG
The DNA here is from genome assembly GCA_003342815.1 of Eudromia elegans. Classification (NCBI taxonomy): domain Eukaryota; kingdom Metazoa; phylum Chordata; class Aves; order Tinamiformes; family Tinamidae; genus Eudromia; species Eudromia elegans. The sequence continues at coordinate 682,633 of PTEX01000203.1, forward strand.
CTACAGTCCCCATGGACTGTTTTGTTTTCAGTAATTTTAGACTAATAATGTCTTTTAATAAGCTCCTCTCAGCTGTAAAGCTGCACTCAGTCTTTGTCAGAGAAGATAATACTGTGCCAGACAGCAAAGTAGTTCTAATATCATGGACAAAGAACACCATCTAAATAAAAGCTTCTTAAAGAGAATAGAAAGGAGGAGTCCCATCTGTGAAAAACATGAGTTGTGTTGTCTACACTATGCYCTTTTGTTTCTAAAAAAGTAGATTTCAAAAGGATAACTGTTAAAGCAAAATACATTCTCAAAACATATTTACTGGTTTATTTTATTCCAGTCCCATTTAGCAAWTGGATGACCTTGCTTATTTGCAGAGTACCTATGCCCTATCAATGCAATCTAAATTATAACTAATAATACTTATTTTCTATTGACAGTCTATTTTACAGACTTGCCACTGAAGCTGTTGTCTGGGTTAGGGAAAAAAAAAAAAAAAAGCTAAGAAACATGTGCTGTAGGTGCTATGCTGGTGACCTGAAATGATATCTCTATGCAGCTACACTGTGTAAAAGAACGTGGCATTTATGCGCTCACTTCAGACAAAGCATTTCCTCCAAACCACAGGGAAATGTCAAGCCTTTCACCTCCACTTTTCAGGGGGAAGAGATACACTGTTAACAGCAAGATCAGAGAAGTATCTTTTATTTCCATCCATACTCTTTTCTCTAGCTAATTGTAAAATGAGATGGGCAAGAGACACCAATATGAATTTCAGTTAAGGAATGCTTTTTCCTCTGTCTAATACCAATAAATCAGCACCCAAACAGATGCCAAAGGTAGTGCAACCCCCTCCATAACACGCTTTTCAAGCTGAAAAAACTGTGAAATTAAAACTTCTGAACACCTCAGACAAGTACTAACTCAGACAGTACTAACAAGTACTGAATTACATGGGAATCTGTCACTACAGTAAAAATAATATCTTTAATATTGATTGCACTACAAAGAAGCATGTGCAAATATTTTATAAGAAAATGAAATACACATCTAGACCTCCAAGCGCAGTCTCTCCACACTGACATCCTAATTCATGCTCTAGAATTGGGCTAAAAACTCAACAATGTGGGATTTTAAGATCTCTTAAATCCTGGTATTATTCAGAAATTTAACTTCCTTGTGGAACACAAAGACTCCTCCATACATACCACCACCACTGTCYGATAATTAGATTGGGCTACACTTGCTCCAAAGACGTTCATTTCATTTACTACGTAGATCAGCCATGTAATGAGACCTTCCCCCTCTTTTCTAATTAGTTTCTACTTGCAAACTATTTCATGCTATCTCCAAAATCTCGGGGGAAAAAGACAGTAGCTTGCACACATCCAAAGCAAGAGTAAGAGGTCACAGAAAGGGCTTCTTATTGCCATTTCCTAGCAAGTCCCTGTCGTTTCAATACAGAAGGTTAAATTACTCCAGAAGTCTCCCAACAGGACTTCCATTGTTTGTCAATCAAGACTGGAATACAATGGCACTTATTCATGTGCAGAGCAAACAAGCTGACAAGGGCCAATGATCAGTATACAGCCTCATTTTGGATGTTCTGCAAATAGTTTTCAAAAAGATGCCATTTTAAATAAACTATGTCAATTTTTAAAAGCTGCAATGCACTCCTCCTATAAACTATTTACTAGGGAGTCCAGACAAATTCAAAATTAAGAAGCTTGAGAGGAATTTTAAAAAAGTTACCAAAAAAGCAGCTAATTAACTAGGATTGTTTCTGAAAAAACAGTTCTATTTGATACAGCCACATGCAAAAAGAGAATGTTTTAATAGTCAGAGAAATACACATTTGGAAAAGTTGAAAACAGATAATTCTTTTCAAAGATAATCATACTAAGGTTTTGTTTTTTGAGTACCACTTAGTGTTTAGCCTCAGTGATAATGCTACTGAGGGGCACAGACACCAGAGTTCCAAAGTGCACTTGAAGTCTGTTTACTTTGTATCTTCTGATTAAGAACCCAAGAGGCTTAGGGTTTGTTGGGGTTTTTTTGCAATACCTTAGAAATAGAAAAACCAGTTACAATATGACAATAAGTCCAGTACTCCTGACAACTGGAGAGATTCAAGCCCCATGCACCTCTTCATTGTTTTGCCTTTTCTACTTCAAAATTTGCTAGAGCAAAGACTTTGTCTCCTGACCCTGTGGAAAGAAAAAGAAAAATCAATATTTATTAATAAAAACTATGTTTCAGATAATTTTATGATTGAACTTAGATCAAAACAATAGCAACGAAACCAACAACCTACACAAACCAAACATACATTTTAAAGTTCAAAAGACTTGAGCATATTACYGAAAAATAAAGAGGGGCCATATATGGGACTGGACAGGTCTGAAACTACCCATATGAAGAGCTTCTGAAGAAATACTTTCTTCAATACCTTTCTTGCAACCTCAAGAAAATGAGTATTGGATGTACACAACATGGCCAATTAACTTGTACTCTTGCCTAGTATTGCACATTCCTGCCATTCACAGTTCCTTCATTACAGTTCTAACTACAATCCTAAAATGAACCATTGTGCTCATTTAATACCTTTTACAAATGCATTTTTAGTTTTGTCAACGTGATTAGACCTATGACAATTATGGCAAGAAGAATGACTTAAAACTTTATTTTGACAATGTGCCAGTAATTGCCGAGTTCTATGCAGACAGTAGAGGAAAAGATATTCACTGGATTTATCCGTTGCATTTTTTTTTTTTCTCACAATGTGTGAGAATTGTAAATAAAAAATGCATATCAAAACTAGTGAGAATAACAGTTTTGGTTGCATTTTCTGCTTCACAGTGGGATCACAGGCATTTTTCGCTATCAGTGTTTATCTATCAGTGTTTATCTATCAGTTCAAGGAAAAGAAACTGGAAGTTAGAATGAAAACTTACCAAGGTCAGTGGAGACTCTCTCAAATTGGCTCAGGGCTGCACCAGCATTTGCTGACAAGAAAGTCTCATCATCTGGAGTCARCTAAATCAAAAGAGTCATAATTGTGAACTTGGTGCCTTAACTGTGCACGTTCCCACCTCTAAGGATATCATCATGCACATAAAATAGTTCAGGTTGGAGGGCTTAGATATTTGCCATTTTTAAGGGATAGCTTTACCTAACATACTAAAAGTCAAAGTAAAAAAAGTTCTTACCCCTCCCACTGAACTTCTTCCTCAGTTATGTTAGCTGTCCAGAAAGGACAGCATAAGCAACAGACATGCCTCTAAATTCACCATTTTCAAGTTGATCTCAAGTGGCATTTTTTCACAAGAAGGTCACCATTCACCTCTACCAAAACTATGCAAAGGATGTCAACTACATTTCTGTCACATTGTCCACTTGGTAAATAGTTAAGAGGAACATTCACTTCACCTGCTGACGAACATGACAACATGCAGTCACTAGCAGCTTTGACCATGTTAAAAGTCAATGACCTAGAAATTTTCTCTCCCTTTATAGGGCTGTGAACCATCAGTCACATTTATACATATACATCTGGCTTTTATGTAGGCACTCCGATGCCTTGTGATAAGATGCCTATAAAATATTTACAATATTGAAATAGTAACCTACATTTGGAAGATTCAGATTCAAAGCTAAGACTCACTCATTTAAGTAGCTTTAGATGTATACCCTTATTAGAGCAAAGAAATAGGTGTGTCCAACTATCTCTGTATCCTAACAGCACCCCAACAGTCAAGCCTCCTATCTTCCACTAAACACCCTGAGGATACTCCTTTTAACTTCTTCTGTCCACTATTGCGACCTACCTGTTAAGCCACAGGTACTCGTAGCACACTAAAAGTTTTACATAACTCCTCCAAAAGAAATGAATCAACATAGACTGGSATAAATCAGTAACAATGCTTCTCTTATTTTTGGTACCTTATCACTAGAAGAAATATCTAGCTTAAATTACATACTGTGCTTTAGAAGCAGCATCTAGCAACTTAACCTCTGCAGCACTGTGCAGACAAACATGTAATATTTACCTTCATTTTTCACATCCAAACCAGATGTGAAACTACTGTCTTAGCAAGACACTTCACAGAGAACTTGATGGCAATTTTAAAAGATAAAGTTACTATGTGAAAAAGTATCGAAATGCTTATCTGACATGATTCAAGGAACTCATGCTATGGGATTGGATATTTTCAGGCATTTAGTTCACAGCCTTAACTAGCCTTTTTGAGCTATTCCTTCTCTCTTGGACAGTCAGACAACAAAAAGGGAGAACATTTGCTAATATCATTAATTGGAATGTAGTTCCTTTATATACTGCACTCRATATTTTCTATGACATTGCTTCATTTCACAAAGAAATTCAGGTMCAGAGTTCCCTGGTAACCTATTTTCTTTATATTCCATCAACAAAAAAAAAGTAACTTCCCTTCCTCCCCCTCGTGGCAAAAGTCAGGAATTGTTCTGCACCCTGTGTACTCATCAGGGAAAAACATCAGTTATTCACTCATCTTCCCAGTTTGTCTTACACCAAAATTAAGTAGTACATTGCAGATTTAAGTTAAAGCTCTACATATATCAAAAGTCTGCAATCACTCCTGACTAGTGGATGGGCTGCAGTTAAGCAGAAAAAGATTTGTATTGCAGCTTTATAGGCCCGTACAGTTTGATGTTAGTTATATGTGATACTCAGATGGTCCACCAAAGGAGGCATTTTAAAATAGTAATAGCTTTATTTATTATGAAGCACAAGTCAGACAGTAACACATGCTTATAAATACATCAGAAAGCTCACCACTAAAATGTAGAAATATTTATTTTGCTTTTAACAAAAGCAGGCTACAGAGCATTGATTTTATCACTTGCTCACTCTCTTTTAATAACTTAAAATTCTTCCTCCACATATATGTACAAATTTGTACTCACATAGCTATCATGCCAACATCTTACCTTCTCACCAAGCTTCCTGAGGGCAGTCAGGATTTCCACTTTCTGCTGTGTGTAGAGGTCCCGTGCCAATTTCCCAACCATTAGGTCTCGATCCATCTTTATACCAGAAAAAAAGTTCAAGTATACAAGCTATCGCAAGTATGCAAGCTATACAAGTCACGCAAAGCAACAGCATGATCAGTGCAACAGCCTAGAAATATCACCAATAAACACGGAACCCATGGAAGTAAGGGAGTCACTCATGATTTAAAAKCTGGTTGTAAATCTATAAACTGTTTTTTAAGCCACTCTGTGCCCTTTGGGACATGAGAAAACTACATTTTGTTTCACTTTTTCTGCATCTGTTTAGATCTCCAATGAGAGCACCACTCATTCCCACAATTCAATAATCATGTCTTCACATTTTCTATTCTAATTATACTGATTTGGCCCTCCCTTGATCGGATTTTGGTTTGAAGCAGCAATAAAATAGAAGAAATACACATTACTGTCCTCTTCACTTCAACAAGCACTTGAAAATGAACAAATGCTGAAAGATAACTTCTCGATCTTTTTTTCTCCAATACTACTACCACCAAGTAGTCTCACACACTTGGTGACTTCCATCCAATCACAACAAATTTAATTAGTYTACTTAAAATAAGCATAGTTATTACAGTAGAACAGAAATCTTCACCTCTGCCAACCTTGTCCTTAATTGCCTTGGTTGTTTCTTTGCAAACAWTCTAATTACTTCCGGTGTTTTAAATGCCTGGCTGATGGCTGCTTGTATTGCCTGCAAGCAAACAACAAGAATGACCACAACTAACAGTAGGCATAGACCACAGCTACATGACAAGGTTAATGAAGGCCAAAGTCATTTGCATTCTTAGTATCATTTGATACAATTGCACAACCACAGAAGTAATATGGAAAAATACATGATGTTTATGCAAGGTTTGARAAATCAACTAATTATTGTASTTCACAGAAAACAAAAATAAAGAAAAAGCTATAAAACTTTTAACCRGACTCTAATTTCTAATTATTTCCAACATCTTCCCAATAGCGACACAACACAAGTGGAYGTGCTATGCTAWCTTTAGCAGTTTTTATGCCTAYATTTACAATTACAGCTCTTCCAAGCGTTAGCAGAATGAGATTCTTAAGATATCGATCAGATCCCATGSAAAATCCTCTGGGAGTATTAAAACTACCTCTCTCCACATCTTTCATACTATTTTCTAATATTAGACATCTAATATTTTTATGTTCTACAGTGTCCTATGTTTTTCTACAGTATTATGACTATGATTATTCAGTTCATTTTTCCTTTGAAATGAAGACTGCTAATCGTGTTCAAGGCAGACATACATGAAGTAATAAAAATCTTAGATTCAAAGATCTAGATTTCATATATGCCTGTTTAAGAATTACAATGAACCACTTGCATCTATTTTCTATTTCTTCAAGTCCACATACAGTATGAACTACTTTTAGTAAAACAACGGGCAGATCTGAGTAAGAATCATCCTTACCAGCTGCATGCCGCTGAGCTCATCCACCAGAGTCATATCTCCAGACATGATCTTCTTCAGTGAATCATTGATCTCACCCAACTGTTCTAGAGTTTCTTTTTTGGTCTCTTCATACTCATCTGCATCTAGTTCCTCTCTGAAGGCCAACAACACACATTAAATTCACAGAATTAAAATGAGATATAACATGAAAAAAAAAAATGTCACGGAGTATCATGAAGTGTGCTTCTTCAGACAGCAATAAAATCATTCACATCACTTCAGATTATTTTGCTATAAAATATCTATATAGTCTATAAAAATTCTATAATTAAAGAACAAAGTAAATTATAAACAAAAGCAATTAATTGCTTTTAATAAATTCTGAATTGTGTAGTTAAAAAGCCACACAGAAATGTAAAATTACCAAGAAAATAGTAACATACATTTCTGCTGTCATATTCTTCAAGATGATAATAAGTAAAATAATCTTAATAAATTATTTCTTAAAAGTCTTATTATTTCATAATAAAACRTACAACAAAGAAAGCCCACAAGACATGGGAAATATACATCATTTTCCTCTCCAAATCACCTACGAAAAATACTCATATGTAAGAGGGAAGCATTTATTTTTATTACCTGCATTCTTCCAAATCTTGAAGCTGTTGCATCAACCTATCCAACTGCTCTTCCAAGTTTTGCTTAAGCTTACTGGTTTCTGTTGTTCCCCTTGAGGCCATTTTCAGTTTTCACTTAAAATTTTTAAGTTGTTACATGACACTTCTGGGAGAAAAAACACTTTAGTACCATGTATGAACAGTCCAAGATATATTTTAAAATACTCCAAGAACCAATAAAATGATGTAGTGTCTTGATGACCCAACAACCAACCAAAATATATGGAGATATCAACACAAAAACCACATAAATATTAAACTGGGTCTACAGTATTGTTCTTTTTGCAGCATGAGGCAGTTTACCTAATTCAAATAGCCATAGGATTTAAAAAATGAAATGTTTGAAACCAAACAGCAACCCCTGAAACCTTCAGGCCCTACTTAATGCAACAGAAGACTGCTCTCTTCACCTGTTCTTTGGAAAGTTACTTAAGAGACAACAACAGAGATTTGAGCATCTGAAACGTTAAAAAAAAAAAAAAAAGAGGAATTTTTTATCTCTTTAGACAATATACMCAAGCCAAGTCACCCAAACAAGGCCATCAGTCAATCTGATATTGCCTAGCAATTCCCCAGCAGCTCAATACCAAGCCCTTAATGACTGCCGCTAATGATGCAAGTTCACTAAYGATAACAATCACTAGTCCATGGGCTGGAAGACACACAAGGAAACACTCTCCTCCCCGCTAGAATGACGGGAAAGAACCGAACGAGCTACGGGGTGGGGAGAAATTAGAGCAGGAACTTGAGCACCGTGTAATTTTCCTCCCTGTCTCTAAAAGRGGCAGGAAAGCCTCAAGAGAAGCTCCAGCGGCGCCCTGTCTCCCTCACCCCCGGGCACAGGGCAGGGCGCCGGGCAGACCTCGGCCCGCGCAGGGCAGGGAGGCCGCGCGCTCCTCCCAAGAAGCCCGAGCCGCGGAGCCGACGGCAGCAGCCAGGGGCTCCCTCACCTGCGCAGGCCGCAGCTGGCAGGACGACGGGGGACTTTGCCG
>PTEX01000203.1:690874-704561 GCA_003342815.1 Eudromia elegans
GGCGGGGCCGGCGCCGGGACCTGGCCCTGCCCCTGCCGCGGCTGGCGGGGACGAGGCAGCACCGCAAACCTGATGCTTAATAACGGGCATGAACATGGAAACATGGAATTCACAGCCCCGTATAACTGGAACTGACCAAAGCTTACTCGCTATTAGCTGCTCGTGGACCAAAGTTACTTATTATTTAAACTACTTTAGCATTACTATTAAATTATTTTTAGGATTATTTTATAGGGATTCACCACTGAATCAGAAAAGCTACTAGAAACACCATGTCTTGGGATGTCTCATCCAGCCACAATCTGGGGGAGGTAGGGGTATTTTTTCAGGTTTTTGATCAGACACGTTTTGCTTTGGCTCAGGTCAAAGTTATCTCAYGGTGCCCTTTCACTTGAAATCGGGACTTTGCAGCAGTTCTTTCCTCACTGAAGTTTTGAAACCATCTCCAAAAMCCACATCTGCTGCACAAACAGTCTTTTCTGTTGGCAGGAAGTCCCAAGCACATAGAAATGAAGTCGTCTATCCTGCTATCTTTAAAATATATATTTTAGCATTCCAAAGTGGTTTGGTAATATACGAGAAAGGTATTACTTTAGCATACAGAAAAATACAGAGAAGATTTTTACATGTTTATCAACAGGTAAATACATGCCTGTGTTGCTGAGGACAGTCTTGATGTATTTTAAATTTATTGCCACTTCCTAAGGGCTGATACTTGATGCTGATTTGATTTAGATACAACTGCTGTAGCTTATCTGGCAAGTGAGAAAGGCATGTCTAATTCAAGTTAAACTATTGTCTACATGATAGAAGATTGTCTTTAGTAAGGTATAAATGGTAGAAGGTTTCCTCAGATACAGCACTTTGTCCTAAGTCAACACTGGCAAACCAACTTTGATCAGGTATATTTGCCATGTTCCAAAGAATCTAATACAGCAAAAATTATTTCAAAATAGATTTTTTTAAATGTTATTGTGAAAGAAATAGGAGTTTAGTTTCTTGAAATCTAATACCTGCAATGAGTGCTACAAGGCAGCTTTTGGAAGCTTTTAATAGTATTTACAATTACAGTTTAATAATAGAAAACTTTTGAGCTAAGTTCAACAAATTTGGCACCAATGTGATTAGGAGACTGAGGCTAACTCAAACTGTTAAGTTTTATTTATAAGTACTTAATCTGTATGCAGATGCAAATAGCGAAAAGGGGAGTTTATGATGCAGTTTAAAAGCTGTCTTTTTATAACAATGAAAAATAAGCTGCCATGATGAAAAGGGACTTTTGACTTTAATTCCAGAAAAGGCATTATATTTTTCACCTTAAAACTCCATTRTTTTTGCCTTTGCTTTTATTTCTAAATAATAAAAACCAACCCTTTCCAAGTTTGTGGTGTGACTCACTCTCTTTAGAAACTGAGGCTTTATGCATTACAAAAGCAAATCCAACTCCTTCTTCCTCCTGTTCCCATAGTAACTCTTTTATTTGATGCTGCTTTAAGGCTGCATTTCAAGCAGCACCAACCCTTCAAATCCGGAAATAGTGACTACTCTGTGGTAATAAAGAATATATTACAAGTTTGTGAAACAGCTGAAAGCACAAAGTACTAACGCTTGCAAAATATACCTCATCAGAAGCCTCATAGGAATGCCTTCTATTGAGAGCTATTTGATGTTAGTATGTATTAGCTGTTACAAGATTGAGCTGTGACAATATCTTGCCATGGTGGCTGCTGCAAGCATCACCCAGGCTCTTTGTTATGGAGACAGAATGCGAGGGTGACCTTGTGGGATTTTTGCAAGCAATAATGTTGCTGTAGAAACAATAGCTAACTCTTCAGTGATCTGCACAGAAGCCTCAGACATCTCACACACAGCAACAACAGAAGAATGGCTCGTAACATATTCTAGTATTTATCTATTTGTTCAGGCCCAGACCAGGAGAAGCCATTTTAGCAAGCCAGAATATTCCCATGGAGAAGAATACTGAGAAGCAAAAATACATGTAAGGTAGCTGAAATGATGAGTAGTAAAATTTCCTTATTTTCAACCACTCTTAAACATATCTCTACAAACCTGAATTGAAAATAGGAACAATCATGTTGTCTTAAAAAAAATGTAGCTTCTAATTGTAGCTTTTAAAACTTTAAAAATCACTTTTTCTACCAGGTTTACTGCTATACTGCTTACTTTCCACAACACACAGGAGTATGGTGATTTTCACATTCAGTCAGYAGCACTGTCTTAGTATTTACCCACAGCAATTGTTGTGAATTATCCTTCCTGCAACGTAATACCACCATTATTGCACCACTTTGCCATATACTTTCTGTCCCGGGATAACCAGACCAAACTAGAGGCAGTTGTTTAAATCACTTAAAAGTTGGACAATGCAGTATCACATAAACAGTGACAGGCCAAATGTCCATGTAAGGAAGACAAAGGATTCATTTTGATCTTAAAATCATGTGCTTATGTGGAGAAAAAATAAGCACAAATAACTTTTTTTTTTTTTTTTTTAATGTAGTTGCTGGTAACTTTAGCACCAACATTCCGTACTTCGCTCTCAAGCAGTGAGCAATGGCCATGGAAGATGCTGACAAGACTGAAGTTGTACTGCTGGCCTGTGGGTCCTTCAATCCCATTACCAACATGCATTTAAGGCTATTTGAGCTGGCTAAAGATTATCTTCATGAAACAGGTAGTATTATGACATAGCATTTTAAACAGCTACGCTGTGTAAACATTTAGATGTTAAATGAGTACAGTGGCAGCAGTATGCTGTAATTTTCCACTCGGTTGTCAGAGCTATCACTGGTTTTCTTAGAGACTACGGTGAATAATGGGTACATAATAATTTACATACAATACTGAGGAAGTAACATCTGCTCAACTACTTCTCATGTTCTTTTGTGGTATGTTTTTTTCCACAGGAAAATACAAAGTAATCAAAGGAATCATTTCACCAGTAGGTGATGCATATAAGAAGAAAGGGCTGATCAGTGCCGACCACCGAGTAACTATGGCAAAACTAGCTACAAAAAACTCAGATTGGGTAGAAGTGGATGACTGGGAAAGCTGTCAGAGTGAGTGGCTGGAAACACTCAAAGTTCTAAGGTATTCTTCTGTCAAATCTTTTAAAGTCTCAAAAACCTATAGAAGGATGAAGAATGGTGCAGTAGTTTTAAAAAAACAGTATCAGATTAATCCCAAATTATATGAATAGACTCCGTCAAGTCAGACATGATATTTACATGAGCATTATGAACAAAAGATTGCAAGATTCGTCCTAAACATACAAAAAAATGAATCTGTGAACTGCACACATTTTTTAAGATCATATATGCTTTCTTAGGCTTTATGCATCTTCTGTACTGAAAAAAGATATTAATGGAAAAAGACTAGAGTAGGATGGATGTATGCTGCACAACCTTCCTCATTTTGATTGTGCTATGCTGCCCACATGCATTTTTAAAGGTTGGCATGAGCATTTTTTGTATTCTCTACATATATTTTACTTTTTTTATTCTCATCCCACAGGTTTCTATAATTTCAATATTGCTACACTTAGCTATTTTCAAGGATGTTTCAGTCATTCCTTCTCTACTTTTTTTTTTAAAATAAGCTTTTAATTAAAGAGAAAAAAACCCCAAACAGACCGTAGTTGTTGCTTTGAAGTCCTTACACTTTGACCTCCTTATGACCCAGAGCTYACAAGTCAATGAGCAGATTAGTTCTTTGATAGGTAGTCTGTGAATGTACTGCAGGAGGAAATGATAAAAGATGATTTAATAGGCACTGCACTTTTATTTTCTGTTACATGTTCTCTGTCTTTAAAATATCTAAAATAATCTGTTTTGTAGGTATCATCATGAAAAGCTTTCATCTCCTGATCCCACAAATAGTCTGGAGAATGCAATACCTTTAACAAAGGCAGGACGGAAGAGGAAACAGGAACCAAATAGGCATGGCCCGATTAAGAAGAAAAATCAGAGTCCAAATATAAAAAGTTAAGTCCATTAGTCAACTAAATGCTTAAAAATACTTGCTATTTCCAGGAGATTGTGCTCTAAGTAAGTCTTCTTTTGATGCTAGTTCTTGGTTCTGACATCCCTGGAAAAAAGAACAATGACAGAGATGCCACAGCACAAAATAGTAGTCCTTGAAACTTTCCAAATTTTACTAAGTTTAATTGATAGTATTTTAAAATAAACAATTTCAAAGAAAAGACTAACAGCATCAGTCAGGCTTTGCCCATACTATAGAGATAGATGTTTCACAGCATTCTTAACAGACTGTGACATTACTGGATGTCCTSTAGCATGCAGAAGCTTGTTTCCGTTATTTAAGGTGTTACCTACCTGCATGTTTCTCTTCGTTCCTTATAAAATGTGAAGAGAATAGAGTCTACCCCATAAAAGATAGCTCATCTTCTGGAATCCTATGGAACATCTGATAAAGTGTTAATAGCATTACAGTATATTTTCATACATCACAACTCTGGAACTCTCTAGATTTTCTTTGATCCTTCTGTGACTGATACACCACAAGACTAAATGACCACATTACAGTTTATTTTTAGGTGCTTATGAATGAAAGGGTTCCCATAAYGTGTTTGCAGAGAAATTCTGTATTAAGGCTAATAATTATATGTTCTGAATTTTTTTTTATTTCTTTCCATTATCTCACTTTAACCAAAGATACAGATTAAAAATTAAATGTTCCCATTAAGCCTGGMAAGCTAAACTAAGCCCTGTTTCTCATTCTTTTTTTTTTTCCCCCCCTTTTAAGGTGTCCCACAGGTTAAACTGCTTTGCGGAAGTGACATCCTGGAATCTTTTGGGATCCCMAATCTGTGGAAGTTGGAGGACATCACTGAAATTGTGGAAAATCATGGCCTCGTATGCATCAGTAGGGCTGGAAACAGTGTTCAGAAATTCATCTATGAATCTGATATTTTATGGAGACATAGGAATAACATTCACCTAGTGGAAGAATGGATCACAAATGACATTTCCTCCACCAAGATTAGGAGAGCACTGCGGAGAGGCCAGAGTATTCGTTACTTGGTGCCTGATGCAGTTCAAGCATACATAGAAAAATATAATCTGTATAGTCCAGAGAGTGAAGATAGGAATGCTGGAGTTGTCTTGGCTCCCTTACAGAAACATGCAAGTGATTCCAAGAACTAACAGGGATTATACAGCTTTCACTCTTTCTGAAAAGMGCTGCAGTTCTGTGCAGAAAAATGTTTGATCTTCTCTAGTAAATAGAAGGCTAGTGCTAGTATATGTGTAGTTGCAGCTAAGGTAGGGTGTGCTCAAGAATTGGACTTACACCATCTTTTTTCTGTCTTTTTTTTTAAATCCCGCAACATGAGTTTGATTTTTGAGTCTAAGTATTTTGTCATGCGTCAGTGAACTAAATGCAAGAAGTGACTCTGGCATACAAAATTACRAATTATTAAAAAGCATTACAAATTGTAAGTTACAAATTACTGAAAAGATTCTGATTAGTTTGACTGTTCAAACTTATTTATAAAATACTAAACCAAATACTTTGAATATATTGAAGTACCATAAGTAACAGACAAAGCATTTTTAAACCATTTCAAAATGTACCACTTACTGATAATAAACCAGTGTAACTCAGTTTTTAGAAGTTGGCAACATGTGTTGGATCTCAAATAAATGACTTGGCTCTATGCTGGAAGGGGATACATTTCTCCTAACTTAACYGGTCCTGGATAAGTCTTGCTTTCAGTTGCCTGCCTTTCAGATATACAGCCTGTTTGTCTGCTATCATGCAGTTTTTTCCCCGGAAATGCTGTACCTGAACCTCAGCACTGTTCTCATGAAAAAAAAGAGAGGAAAAGAGCTACTTTTTTTTTTTTTTATTTTTGCCTGCTGCTATCTTGAAGGCTGACAGGAATAGAGAGTAAAAAAATTCTCAGCACTCAAGTCAGCTTGTGAATAAACATAGCAGATCTTCCCAATGAAAGTGCACCCTAATTATGTAGTCACTTTTCAGAATAAACTGCACTTTAAATTCATTCTTGTAATGATAATGGTGGTGTGTGTTGCTGCACTTCATGTAATTCTAGAGAAACAGTGCATATTCAACAGGATGCTTTATAGAGCTTTGTTCTTCAAACAAGTTATATATCACTGGGTTTTAATGTAGTTGTGTGATGGGTCTTTCAAGAAAATAAATTGCATGTAATATGCTCATTTAACAGTCATCATATTATTAACCAAAWCTAATGTCTAATGGCTGCATGATTTGTAAGTAGGTAGAATGGTATCAGCAGTATTTTGCCGATACAAAACAAACTGCTGTTCAGAAATTTCAACTGAGTGATGAATATGGATCTTTTATTTTACCAGTGGKATCTAGAAGTGTTCCTGTTACAACGCCAGAAATAAATATATACTGTCAATCTATCGTTCCAATCAGTTTTAAGTAGCAGTTTGAAAATCAGCCCCATGGCATATTTAAAAATGTTAAGATAAATAAAACTTTCAAGAATAGACTGGATTTAAGGGAGAAACCATATGTAAGGTTTTCAGATAGTGGAGTTAACTGAGYTTATTTATTAAAGGGATCTATAGTTACAATGCTTTCTCAGATGTTCCACAGCAGAAGCGAGGCGAAAATGTTTTAGATCATTGTATTTGGTTCTACTGTATTGGGGCCCCTACACTATACGTTTTATTCAAACTCAAAATATTTTACAAATACGGAACAGCAATAGCAACCCCTTCATCTACTTCTGTAATGAGGCCACATCTTCAACAGAGTATGTTAAATGTTTGGTGTTGCACATGGTGATGATGAAAAAAAAAAAAATCTTTCCACAGAAAGAAAAGCCTGGTAAGAGAGAATGAAATAACCACCCCAGGATGCGGCCAGAGCACTTGGCAGTTCTTACAAAAAGTTCTATAGACAGTTTTTTGATTTACTTTTGAAATAGTAACTCATATAGGTCTYACAGAGGTACCAATGGGTAGGTCTCAGTTTGAGATTTAGTATGTATATACAGAAAGAAGCACTATACCCTAAACAATCTGCATACCTTTCTGTATGATCTTCTTCAATTAAGAGTTATAACCAGCCTTTTGCATAGGACTTTACCAAGTACTGACTCTGTTTTACTTGGAAAAGTCAGCAGTATTGCAACAGTGATCTTTTACTTTGCATCATAACCCTGTAATAAAAAAATTATGGGTGAAATGTTACTATTTGAGTCCAAGGGGAATAATACTTTTTCTGTGCCATTCCTAGTTTAGTATAGAGAACAATATCCATTGCAAACAGGAAATGTGCTTTGACGTTCTAATTTTGTACTCACATGATTATGAGTCATATAGGCCAAACTGTCAGCTCAAAAAATGCAGCCAAAGTTCAGAGAAATTTTCTCTTAAAAATAATATCATTCAATCCAGCCTAAACCGATTTTGATAACAAGTCCGTAAATAGGTAAATGAAAAAGAGAGGGAGTTTGCTCATTCAAGATTTAGAATATCAGCTTTTTATTATRGTAGCAGCACAGCTGACTTCAAGACTGTACTTGACTTTCAGTTTCTGGTGTTTCTTTTAATGTAGACTTTACTGTGGTGCTCATTAATATCACTTCTGAACACTTAAAATCTGAAATTATGTTACTGCTCGAAATACGTCTGACTGCAAAGTATTGTTTTCCATGTTTTACAGATGAGGAAACCGAAATACCAAGTTATCTAGCTCTCTTGTACTTAAAAGCTCTAGGGTGCCTAGTTTTTATTAGATTAGTATTCACTTGTTAAAACAAAGCACATTTTGCAAAGCATTAATACAGATAGAAGGATTGCAAGAGATTGGACAATTCCATGAATTCTAAAGGAAATTCAATCTCACTTCCACATTCTTTATATGTTCTTTCTCTTGCTCATATTCTTTTCCTCATATATCCACGCACAGTTTAACAGTCAAGAGTTGTCTGTTAAAATACATCATTCATTTATTACAGAATTATTATTTACAGTGGGAAGTTTACTTTTTCACCAACTGTGCAAATTTCAGATCTTAAATCCCCACACCTAATACACACACTCAGGATTGACAAAATCTGTGATTCCTCTTAAAATTTACAAGATGAACAGAAACAAATTTAAACCACTTCTTTACACTGCAGCTCCTGGGTTAGTAACATTTGCTCTATACAAAGATTTCAGAAACTGTGAACTTTTCCCTCCAACTCAGCTGAAGCTGATCTACAAATATCCTCTTACCTATTGGTTCAGCAACAGTAACCCCCATCTCTATTCAAAAGTCATTCAATTGTAATCCCACCCACAGGCTCTCTCATATAAGTCCTGGCTAAAAAACTGCCCTTTAATTCTTCCTTTTTGGTCAGAAATTTCCTGTATCTTCTTTTCACAGTCTGGCAATGCCTGTGGATTTCAGTGGAACCTGGACCCTTACCAGCAATGACAACTTTGAGGGTTACATGCTGGCCTTAGGTAGGTGAAAATACCCAATTCTAATCTTCCTTTTCTGTCTGCTTAAGAGTTTTCCTGAATTTTAGAGAAATCTGGATTCTTATTGTAAGGGTCTTTGCTTATTGGTAAATATATAATTATGCAGCACTCTGTGGGCCAAGTGTTCTTGTAGCTTTCAGGAATTTTTCCACCTAGTGTTAGTTAAGGTAGAACTTATGGATGGCTTCCATTAGATAGGATAGTGTACTCCCTGTCCAGTCAATTCCACTATTTTTCTCTTACTTTTGATCATACTGTTATAGAAGCCTGAGCCTAGGATTGATTAAACAACAACCTCTCCCATACCTCTGCAAAAAAAAATGTTAGCTATCTGCGACTTCTAGGCATTTGTTTATATTAGGGTAACTTATCTTTAAACTGCTCACAAAATGTATCTCTCATTGTGATCTGTGTGGGGCTGCTTAGCAGCTCCTCTGAATGTACATTTTGYAGAGCACTTGAAACTAACCTTCTAGCTTGCTCAAATCTTTCATAGGGAAATACTAATGATGCTGTAATAGGGAAACTTAGGAAAGTTCTCTGTACTTCACAGCTTGCTTGTGTAAAGCTAACTATAAAGCTGTGACATTAKGTAACTCTATACATTGCTTCCTCTCCACACTCCCTACAATCCTTTTGTGCCATTTCAACATGTACAGGCTACTGACAAGTAGTCTCATTAGTTATTGCATACACTAGGGTGCAATCTATTTTTTTTTGCCATATCTGTGCCAAAAGGATGACCTACTTAATCTGTCAAGYCAATATTCTTAACATGTTGAAAGAACTCTCCCTCTCCCTTTCTAATGCTGCTGTGTTACATGTCAGAGCAATAATGGCTGTTCTTAAATCATCTTTTAGGATTAATGAATACTCTAAACATCTCAACTTAAGAATACATAATAATTTGAAATGCTGAACTACAGGGCGAGGGTGGTGAACTATTCAAATTCTCAGGTTTTATTTACTCTTAAATTATGTGCTGATTCTGAAATAAAAATACAAGTGAAAGGTGATTTTTTGCCAACTTATTATGGGGATTCAATTTCTTTCCAGCATGTAATTGGGGGAAATTGTTCCTTAAAAGTCAAAGAAAATAATCCTTCTGATGACTTGCAACCAATCTTTACTTGCCTACTCCCAATTGTTTGCCAGTATATTTGATAAAACAAGAACCCAAATTAATACTGTGGATTTGGAATGTGAAACTAGTCTGCCAGAGCACAGCATGAAGAGCTTAGTTACCTATTCATCTAAGTAACCAGAAGGTTATGGAAGAGAAGGAGTGGCTACTCCTAAGCTGCCTCTTCTTTCAGTTTAGTAACTTAACCTCTGAGGTATGAATTTATAAGTAGTTTATATTTATAAATACGTATACACTAAGCATCAGCATAGTTGCATGGCTGTTGCCAGAAAGGAGTTCAACCCTCTATATTGAAATAAGACTACTGGTAAACTTTATACAGTTAAAAGACATGACTGAGATTCTGGTACTCCTCTAATGCATTCAGTGAAAAATTTGTCCTGTTTCAGCTTAGACCACACAACGACCCATATGGTCCCATCTGTGGTAATTGAACACATTCTGTCAAAAAGACCTCATAAACACACAACTTCTTCTGTTTGTCACATAAATTATATTTTAATCTAAATGATGACAAACAGCTAAATTAGCATATCATCCCTCATTTTACTCATTCCATGTGCTTCCTAAAAAGGTAATGCTGATCATGGTATTGGGATGCTATATAACTGTTACCTGTCAAATTAGTGTCCAGTTCTTCTAAAGAAACAAACACTCACTGGAGAAACTTCAGGAGCACTAATTTAAGCTCAGCATTACCAACAACATGAGGATTCTGTTAAAGACCATTACAAACAACCAGGCAATAATCTAAAAAATAGGATATTTTCTAGTTGCGCTTGAATGGTATCAATAGCAAGTAGAAGGTCCTGAAAATAAGAGGAATTCCTCTAGTAGTTTCAAGGGCTGCTTCTCATAAAAATCTATGGTGCAGGGTAAAAAGCGTTCCTGTTACTTCATTTGATATATTTCACCTAACAAAGGTCACTGTTCTCTGTAACTAACAATCAGCAGTCAGTCTGAGACCAGGCTACCAGGGTGGTGGGGAATGGGCTTTTCTGTTTTCCACCTTTAGAAAAACACTTTTCTTCTAGAAATCTTGCATAGGAATTGTGCAACACTTGCATAAATTGCGTTCCAAAGAATAAAATATTCACAAACCTGCCTTAAAGTATGCAACATACAGCAACTAAAAAAGTTTGCATACCTGTAAGACTAAGCTGTCCTTGAGAAATCCTTCTAGAAAGAGCAAAGGTAAGTCTTGAATGTCAGAATGGCTGGTGATGAGTGCAGCTTTTTCCCCTCTCTTCAAGGTATTGACTTTGCAACACGCAAGATAGCAAAAATGCTGAAGCCACAGAAAGTAATCAAACAGGACGGTGACTCATTTTCTATCCATACTACYAGCACATTCAGAGATTACTCGCTTGAGTTTAAGATTGGAGAAGAGTTTGAAGAAGATAATAAAGGTCTGGATAATAGAAAATGTAAGGTAAGAGTGAACATATAAAAATCAAGAGACCATGATTAATCCTGATACTAAGTTGAATTTGTTTCCCAATAGGTCCCTGGCTCGGAACTCCATTAAAAAATAGTGAGTTACAGATACAGAATATCACCTTTCCCCAGCAGTACAATTTAGGCGTCCTTATCCAGGAGGAAAGAGCATCCTATACACTTCATAACTCAGATACATAAAGAAATGTGCTTTTTGTTTTATTTTTGTTCTTCTTAAACAGAGCCTAGTTACCTGGGACAATGACAAACTTGTCTGTGTTCAGAATGGTGAGAAGAAGAATAGAGGGTGGACTCACTGGATCGAAGGAGATGACCTCCATCTGGTATTTACTTTGATTCAGACTTGCAGTCTTTCTGTCTTTATTTGAAAGAAATAAGATTTATGTAGTCACAGTCTGCACAAGTTTTCCTCTAACTCTCCGTAAGTAATGGGCAATACACAGGGAGCACATTGTTTGTTTTTAAYCTTTAAAAACTTTACTATCTTACTCTTTACTATCTGTTTTGGTCTTGTGTAATAAAATTTAAAGTATCAAGCATAACTTTTTAGCATGAGAGCAAATTAATTGCTAGCAGTCATGGAAAATTGCACCTTTAGAAATGTATAGAGCCTTTGATTGCCAAGTAAATATCTGTGCTGTCCTTTCTTTTGATAGGAGCTTCGTTGTGAGAATCAAGTATGTAAACAAATATACAAAAAAGCTTGAAYATTTGAGTAATGTGTCCCACGTGGAAAGACAGTTATACGCAGGAGATCATGGATCATCATTTCCAGCTACAGATACACAGACCAGAATTCTGATTCTTTGTCCCTATTATTATCCCAAACAGTCTGATGTTTCTGGCTCAGGAAGTCTGCTGTTGCCAGTGTTTAATTTTTTTTTTGCTTGTTTCTGTTTTTTGCTTTCCTTCTAATAAACACTCAAAATAAACTTATCCTAAGTGGCTGTTTTCTTAATGTGTAAGAKAAAAGTGAAACAGTCTGAGCCTCTTTAAATCAAAAGAAGAAAATCACCTATTCTAAAGAGAAATCACCTATTCTGCAGGATGCKTAACACAGCTTAAATATATGCTTAACGCAGCTCTGAAGGACAGTGTAATATAARATCTTGCAACATATTTGCAGTATTATCAAAATAAGGGAGGTTGAGCTTATTGGAGGTAAACAAATCTTTCTTTACTTACCGCAATGGTGAAGATGCGTCTTGGTAGATTTAACACCATAAGAACACTCCTAGTGTGAAAACAAAGCTTCTTTACTTAAGAATTGGTTGCATGCTATAATTCTTACCTGTTCAGTTAGCTTAAACTTTTCTCCTTTTCTGACATTGTACGCTATCGCAAAAAAAAAAAAAAGTAGGTTTTATTCTACCTCATGTCTTAAGAGAAGTATACGAAAATTGAGTAGTCAAATCAACTTTAACATGTGAAATGAGTTTCTGCATATTATGGGTGACAGTAGTATTGTAGCAGTCTTCTGTCTAGTAGAAAATGAGAGTTTGATTATACCTACATTAAGTAAAATCATTAGCTAGGAAATATTTTTTGCATAGATACTAAAGCTACTGCTGCCGTTTTGAGAGATGACTCATAACACAACAAATCTACTATTTCATCTCAAAATTCCTAAAGSTACCAGCAGAGGTAGACAAAATCTGTTGAAACTTGGTATGTTTTTTTCTACTTCCCCCTCCCCCCCAAAAAAAAATTCCTGGAAAATTATGTCGATTCTAAGTAGATTCCAAAAGAATCAGTATTCCTCATGCCATTCCTTATGCTCCACTAGATGGCACCTCTGCAACATATTGCACCTTCATTTAGATTGTAGAGGCTCTAAAGAGCAGYCTTCCTAATGTTAAATATTACACATTACCACAGCTTTAAGTTGTACATTCCCACATAGCATACATGAGAACCCATAAATAAAGTCATAATAGTAACCTTGAAAAGAAGAGGGRAAAATAGAGGAAACAAATATCTTTCATGAATGAAAAACCCTAATAATTGGGTGGTTTAACAAAGATCGCTATATAGGGAAGTCTGGGGTTTCAATATAAGAAAGAAATACTTCAGGTTCAAGCTCACTTGAAGCTTAGTGCCTCTAAATTGATAATTTTCGTAATTAGGAAATAAAAAATGGTAGTTGTGGAGGAGGACGGTGGGGGGGGGAAGGTTGGCACCTGGGCGCAAGCAGCATGCAAGGCTCCCACCCCGGGAAGGGCTGCGGCGGCCCGCGGTGGAGCGGAGCAGCTCGGCGCTCCACGCGCCTCACGCGGCCACAGCGAGGCAGGRGCCCCCGCGTCCCGCCTCTTGTGCCCCTCCTAACGGCCGCGCCCCGCCTCTAACGGCCGCCTCCGCCCCCGTTGCCATGGCGCCCGCGGCGGGAGGAGGGGGAGAGTCGCTCCCCCCCACCCCGTCGCTCCCGCACCGCCACGACGCGCGCGCCCGGCCCCGCCTCCCCGGCGCGGCCATTGGCCCGGCGGCGCGCGGGCCCGGCATGCCCGGCTGCGTCGGCGGCCTCACGTGATTCCCGCCCCAAGATGGCGGCCGCCGCCCTCTTGTTTTGATGAAT